>WTSP01011746.1:9165-35878 GCA_025331215.1 Actenoides lindsayi | reverse complement strand
GAGGAGCTGGGAAGGTGGGGGAGGCAGGGAGGGGATTCACCTGCCTCCCTGAGCAGGGACCTGTTTCCATTCGCCCCCATCACTTTGATCCCCTCCTTCTGCCTGGTGGCAAGAGAGAAGGGGATCCTCTGCTTCTTGTGAGGCCTCCACATTCTGCCTTTGTCACAGGGAGTCGCTCCACCAATCTATCTCCCTCTCACACTCCCTGATAGTTCTTAACCTCTCCACTTCCTCATGTAGTTCTGCCACTATACTGAGCAGATCACCCATCTGCTCACATCAGACACAGCAGTTATCAGAGATGCCACTTGCTGCCAATTCCAGGCTCAGGCAATCCTCACAGCCTGCGATCTCAACAGCCACATGTTTCTGTGGGAGCCCTGTCTGGGTTCCCACATCCATTGTGGCAAGTGCAGAGATTGCTGCCTTCTGCTGGGTGGAGACCATGGCTGAGCCCTGCCGCGTGCCCTGCTCGTGCTTTTCAGTGAGAAAGCTAGCTGCTTCACTGCCAGAAAATCATGCACATGGGAAGCTTTTATAATAGTCCAACATGAAATGATTTTATCATCATTTCAGCACTGCAGAGTTTGCTGAGCTTGCTTCCAATGGGCTTGCCAAACCATCTCAGTGGATATGGCAGGCTTGATTTCACGTGTCCAAATGGACTTCCCTGTTCCTTCCAAATAGTCCATGATTTCCCAGAAAACATGGAGAAGAAATTTCACAGGCTGTGAAAGTCTGGTGAGTCTGTCACTACATGGCCAACTGATTTGAGTAAAGACACCCGAGACTATGCAAGTCTCCAATGAAACATAAAAAATCATTGCTTTGAAATTAATTGGACTTCTTAAATGCATGGTAGGACATTTAACAATGCACATTAATTTCAGGCACTCAGGTCCATTATTATTTTATCTTGTGAAGAAATTGTTAGACATATAAAATTGATGCTATCTGCAATGACAGGGCTTGTGTTTCTGGTTTGTAGCTTAGTGGTACTCATTGGAATTCAACCAGCAGGGAAAACAGATGGAGATGGATATAACTTGAGCAAAGCCCTCTGAAACACTACCAGCAGGCTACGATTATGCTATTACTGCAGCTGGTGACTCCAGTAATGGCTGGAGCAGCCTTCACTTCCCAGGTTACTTCCAGAACAGTAATCAAGGACTCATTCTCAGCCATGAAGGAAATCCAAATGAATTACTCTTTCACAATGGGCACAAATTTATGTCTGTGGAATCTGATGAATTTCCAAATGAGAGAATTATTAGTAACAGACATTCCCCTGTCTATTAGTATCAAGCCAATGGGTGAAGAAAATGTTTTAGCAAGACTTTGAAAGCTGTTTTGCACGTTGTCCTACAAAGGAAGCCACAGCAGTGATTTGCGTAGCTGATCTTTGCAAGTGTGCCTGGCAGTCAAATCCAGATGTCTCCTAGAACTGCTGCACGGAAATACTATACAGACATAATTTTGGTCATCTAGAAATCTGGCAGACTGGTACAGTAAAACTCACTGGAGAAAATGACCAGGACGATGTTGATAAAAATAAGACAAGACCAGTGTATGGGTGATATTGTTGTGCAATACTACATTGTGCTATTTATAATTCTGTATTTTTTAAAACCAAAGTGATAATATTGAATCACACCTCTGTGCAACATAACCAGGTTTTCTGTATAGTTATTTCAGAGGAGAAAACACAATATTTTTTCACTTGTCCATTCAACGGCTAGGTTTGTGATTCTCTGCTGAATTTGGCAAAGCCAGTTATTTGTTTACGATGTGTTTTGGGAGCGAAATGAAAGTGTACAATGTTTCTATGCCATCTGTATCCCTACAGCCATATGCTAAGTGACAAAAATCTACAAAGGCATAAGATCCCAGTTGCCCTCCTCTGCACTGCTGTTCTTAGCACCATACTTGGAGGTACGTACACTTGGAGAACGTTCAGTTGCAAAGGTGCCAATTTTAGACAAAGAGCCAAAAATGGTCTTTAGAGGATTACAAATTCTGTTCATGTAAAGGTTCTGACATCTACTATCAATATAGAGAAATATTTTCATTCACTGAATTAAAACTTGTGGCTATTGTATTTATTTATATTTATCTATCATAATCTAGTATCTGTAAATGTGACTACATTAATTTATTAGTAATTATTGCAATGCATTCATATATTCATCATTAATTTAACTATATGAAATGCACTATTGCATTTGTATTAAAAAAATGGAATACAAACACTCTTTTACAGGCATATTTATTTACACTTCATGCTTTTCTTGCAGGACCTTTTCTTTGTTATTCACAAGTACATGGGTATTCTCAATTAATGCAGGTTATAAATTACTTCAAACTGGTCAATGTCTTTTCTGGCTCCCAGAAGGAGCACAGTATAATGCTTATTTTTAATAAAAGTTAGTAGAAATACAGGACCATTAATCAAGGATTAAAATTTAAATCTATAGAAATTTGCCAAGACTCCTGCCCTCCTGAAATATTTCTAGGAAAAGATCACCAGCCCTTACCTCAAACCACATATAATATGCTTTGGAAAGATCAAATAACTATTAGCAAATAATGCCAAAGGAATGTACATAATTTGGGTTTCTTTATGAGAATAATCACCCTTAGGAAAGAAATAAGCCAAATAAATCTATTTGGGATTTACACCTGTATTTGCTCATGAATTCCTATTTGTTAGCAGACCTGTGACAGGAGCCTTTAGCCTGTGACGGGTGTTACTCTCTGTCCCAAAGTCATTAACAGAACCTGTGTCAGACCAACAAAGCAAAGCAAAGCTCAGCTGCTTTTGCTGCATTGTCACTGCCAAAGTCACCCTGTGAACAAGACATTAACTCTCCAGACATCTTTCAACATAGCATTCGCATTTCCCCGCTTGCACTGACACCATCTCATGCTTCTACCTTCACAAGGAGCCAGCTCAGAAGCTCTGGTTGTTCTTTAGCTTTTTGGGAGGTCAGGCAGCTTTATATTAGGGAAAGAATCCATTGAAAATCCTGGGGATGAGCTTAAGTGTCCAATTTCTTTAATTGGTTTTATTAGATTAGCTGTTAAACCCACAGTTATGTTTTCCATGTGCAAATGTAAAAGATGCTGTTCAAATTTTCAGATTCCCTGATTCTATTAGTTTTAACTCTCATAATTAAATATACTGAAAATACCTCTATGTAGTTTCTTATTACTTAGTATATTTATCTAGTGTATTATTTGTAATATTTTAAATTATAATATTTATAATCCTATATGTCCAATTTTCTAATTATCAGGTTATTTATCTGACACATAGGAAATATGTAGCTAAGCTTGTTATATCAAGGATTGCTTTAACTGGGACCAATTTACTAACAAAAACCCATACACACAAATGGGTGTCCTTGTATAACCCTAAGCAAGTGACATGATGTATGATAAAGCAGCATTAACAAACAACAAAGCCACCAATAATTACTTTAGAGTCTATATGTCTATTTTAATTATTCTGCTTATTATCATTCAAAATATGCAGTAAATATGCAAGCCTGTTGGACAGTGACTAGCTGCAAAGCAACCTGATTGACAATATCTACGTGTGATTAATTAGTGACTACTAGGTGCAGACTGACACTGGCTGATGCAGAGGAGCCTTTTCAGCAGCACTGCTGAGCTGGTCAGGAGGAGTCCTAGAGAGGTTTCATGTAGCTATGGCCTGAAGATGAAGGGGGGTTTGCTTTCATTTGTCAACTGAAAAAGTTAAAGAGAAATTCAATGCCTTGCCTTTTAAAAAAAGTATTATTGATGCTGGCAGATTACTTGATTTTGCAAAGCCTGTCTGAACATGTCACAGTTTTTTTTCTAATTAGCAAACTTAAGTAAACAAACCAATCCTTACTGTATTGATTTACTGTTGTTCAAAATCCAGTAAGAGCTACAAAAAGTGTCTTGAAAATCTGAATACATTCTTTTCTCTTTGTCAATATTCACCAAGTTGCCCTCTGCAACTTCTCTTATTATTTATCCTCAAGAACTTGGGTAGAAAAAGAGTTTTTAATGGAAAATTCTGGGCTGCATATGCGCTCTGGTACTTAGCAGTGATTGAATATGGCAGATGCCAATGGATCTTTTTTTGAGCCAATAACAAATCTTTGAAATCCCCAACTTCAAGAAGGAAAAAGTATTTTCATCCGCATATTTAGCTTTCTCTGTGTAGTTATGCTCAGGCAATTTTCACCACAACCACTTGGATACCACAATGCAGTATGCCAGGAATTCCAAATGCGCTACCATAAGACATTTTTCAGCAATACCACAATACTTTTTTAGGCTCAGTATCACGGGGAATTGCTCATCACTCTTGAAGATGGCAGAGATGGATGGCAAGCTTGCTTGGCATGAGATGAGCACTGCCCAGGAGAATAGAGTGGGTTGAACTATCAAGTACCATTTCTGACTGGACAGTGGCCACATGGAGAACCAAGAGGGCATCAGGAATACACAACAGGTTAAAGGGTTAATGGCAAGGGCAGCCAGCAAACACAAGCTTGACTGATGGGTAAAAGAATTTGAGAGCATAATTGATAAGGGTAGAAAAGAGACAGCTCCTCTATCAGGAGCTGTTATTTTCTGCTGAGTTTGATTTGGAAGGGAAGGGAAGTTTAATAGGGAAGAACATCTCTTCACTAGCACTAGCAGACGTATACCACCTTCACTTGCATGCTTAATCCCAGCTAGGCATGAAATCAGGACACAGAACAACCTGCACTAGTATCAAATGCACAATTATGTGGCTATATCCTAAAAGGAAAAAAATAATAACACTGTCAAATTGCAAACATTTAACTTCTTCCAGAATAATTTTGTCACATCAAGGAAGATGTAGATCTCATTTTAGCACTGAGCCATTAAGCTCCCCATGTAAAGACAGCAGTAATTACTTCCTCTCACACTGTTTCAAGCAATGGGCTTGTCCTAGTTGATAAAAAGGTAATTCCTGCCTGCAATAAATACTGAATCACATAAACCTCATGCTAAATACAAATTTATGCAATGGCAAGCATTTCAGAAATTCTAACTTTAGAATGCTGCTATAGTTACACTGTCTTGGGCAGCTCTGCTACCTGATAACAGCTGCTGAGATAACATATGAAAAAAAGTAATTAAAATATAGCTGCAAACTTTCTTCACAGACAAACTTCTAGGATCGTGAAAGTGAAAGTGTAAAATGAAATCCTTCAGAAACTGCTCCTTTATCCAACTTTATTTACCTGGGATTGCATTTAACAGTCATGGAAGACTGAAAATCAACGATGCGGAAAGCACTCGGTAATTTATTTTGTAAAAAAATCTCAACAGTTTTTGGAAACCACAGCTGGATATCGAGCACAAATTAAATGAAAGTTGTACTTCATGACATGACTGCATAAAGTTAGGAATGACTAATTATAAAAAAATAGGTTATAGTACCTTTAAAAATTTCTCTATCACATCTTGATTCAGACATATTTCTGAAATGCTTTTAAGCATATTAAATATTTCACTATGAAATACTTTTTCTGTTTAAAAGTCATTGATTTATCTATGATTTTTGCATTTGTTTACATGATTTATCATGCACTGCATAGAAGAAAGAATTCCACACCCCTTCCCTGCAGCAGATGTACTTGATTCCAGTAATTACTATTTCAGGCTAGTCACTTTTTTATATTCATTTTGCCGTAGGATAAATGAAAATACAGAGTATGGTGGAAAATAAAATTTGGCCCAATGAATCAAGTATTTATTTACCAAATACAACGCAGAAGGTGTTAACACATAAAAAGCAGCTTTGTTAGTGCATATCAAGAGCAAGCAGTTAACGTTTCAATGTGTGACTTTCTCAAAATGCTACTTGAAAAGAAACTGCACTTACCTGCAGGTTTAAAATGAGAAGTGAAACTACGTGGGAAGCAAACCAAATGTTAAACCACCATTTCATTACTTTTATATTCATTACAATTTTACATAGGTGTTCACATAAACATATTACCTGGAGTCCATTATTGCTTGTGGCAGACCTATGATGTCTCTATGTTTATAGCAACATACTGCCACTGACATTAAATACAGCAGGGACTGAGGGGGTTAATATATTTCTTCTCTCCTTTGGGAGGCCTGGGTTCAAACTTAGTTCAAGTCACAAGTGAAAATGAGTTTGGTGGTCTTGAAGCAAAACACATTTGTCCGTACGCTACAAAACCACCACGTAATTTGGCACATGTCTGCTCCATTGAGTGTTTTTGCTCCGAGGAGCAGCGCTGAGCTAGCAGGAATGCTGCAGGTCAGTGGTGCTCCGTGCCGGCAGGAGTATGTGGGAAAACATCGGCGCTTGCCCAATCTCATAGGGGTACCCAGCTCACGTGTCTCATCCATTACCCCATGAATCTCTACCTTATTAATTAGCCAGCAAATAAATCACTCTTTTCTAGATGACATATAGAAGGGGGTTTGCTCTATGTAGAGATTCTGCTTGCTTTCATAAGATTTTGGAAATGTTTTGGCAGCTGAAATGTTCTGGTTTTTCAGAATATCTTAGAATTTTAAAAATGTAAAAAAAAAATATCAAAAGATTAAACTCTAACTACAGTATTTTCTTGAGATTTCATCAGGGTAATTTTATTTTGCCACATTTTCCATACAGAGTATTACTCCAAACTGATAGAAGATATAACAAGGATAGAGGAAACTAGTAATTTTTCATCAAAAGTGTGTTTCAAGAAACAGATATAGAGTATGTGTTAAAAGAAATTATTATAAAAATATTGCTATATACCTATTGAAAATACACCTCTTTAAAAAGTCTCGGTACCTAATTTAAATACTAAGTAACTGGACAAGATTAAATTTTTTTTTCTTCCTTGTCATAGACTAGTTACATCTGAAAAAATAAGATTAAATATTAGGTGAAATTACCAAAAAGTAATTCCTTCTCCTGCAAGTAAGGAAATTACTGAAATTATTAAAAGAAATGATGTAAAAGTCACACAAAAGGACAGCACTGAATTCTTTTGAAATATGTGATTTTTGAAAATTCTCCTCTCAGACACAACGCAATGAGGGGCCAGGGAGGCATTTGTTTTCCCTGAAGAACAAATGCACATAAATTCTCCTGCAGCCTTATGTGATACATTTACACAATGCATCAGCAAGTGACCAAAAAGACAAAATTCCTAGGACTTTCTCCACCCTCCACCTTTCTTCATTTTTCCTCCCTGATATCACAGTCATTCAAAACTGGAAAAAGTAAGACAAGCAATTAAAGTCTCTTTGGTGATTTTCTTTTTTTTTTTTTTTTTTGGTGACTAACAACTGAGGTGAGGAGTGCCTGTGCAGCAGGATGCTTTCCACTTCTCTGTCAGATGGTTGGCTACTCTCACCTGCCTCCTTCCCTGTTAAATATTTGCTACAGCAAATATTTGGACATTTGAATTTAACTCCTCCAAAGTTTGCAAGAAGGTGAGACTTTCAGCAGGAATGCGTTTGAGGAACTGCATCAGAAAGTACTGTTTATTTATAGCGAGAGAAACATGATGCGTATTTTATTAATGTGAAGCTAACTCTCACCTTGTCTTGACCACAGAGATGTCAGTGACATTTGGTTGTTTTGTCACTGAACAAAGCTGTGCCTACCTGTGTTCAGTTTATGGGCACTGGCTTTACAGTAGGGCAAAAGAACAGGATCTGAGAGCAACAAGAAAGCTTTTGGTGCCTTTCCTTATCCCAAAGCCAGTTATGGAATTTTCAATGGTGACTGAGATTGCATCCTGGTGGTTTTGAGCATTTATCATGGAAGCTTATATTTAAATAAGCCGAAGTGTATAAATAATGAGTTTATGGCAAACAATGTAAAGAAAATGCAACAACTTGAAAACCTGCACTAAATAAAGAAGTAAAATACTATATTTTATTCCAATTCTGATGTTTGCATTGGCTATTTTGACTTTCTCTGAAGGTAGTTGAGGAAGATGTAAAAGAAACAGATAAAAATATTAAAGTATTGCTACTAGCTTAAATGCTTAGGACTTGGCAAACAGCTTTATCTCAGATATTAACTGAAGAGCATGTAATGTTGCCTGCAAAACCTAATGATACCTAAATGTAATCTAAGGTATATAAAGCAATAACAAAACCTCTGTCATTTCCCAGTGAGAGACTTGGATGCTGTCTACTTCTACATGCTATAATTTTTGGGAAAATATTTTTTTGCAAATGATGGGAAGTCAGTAGTTACAGTTACTGCTTACTGTTGACATTAGGTGACTGTTCGTATGCCCAGAATACCACCTACCTCAGCTAAATGGTATCTTTATGAAATCAACAGAATGTGGTTACAACATGGCTATAAGAAAAAATATTAAAGTTAAATTTTGGATTATAATTGGAAAACTGACCTTTGGAAAATATGTTACCACTGCAGTACTGAACTGTACTGTAAAATGACAACTCTAAGATCTGGAAGAATGACTGCATTATGCGGTTCAGAAAACACAGCAAAATAAAAATAATTATACTCTTTATGCTTCACTAGAATTCCAAATTAAAAAACCCTGGAAGTTTTCTATAGTCTTCCTTCTGTGAAGTAATTCACATTATTTTCTGTCTTCCAACTTTTTCGAAGTGTCTGTCAAACACTTTAAAATACTTTCAATAAGCTAGATTTTTTTTGTCATTATATGGGCAATCTCCATAGGCAGTTGTGACAGGTATTGTAAATACAGTTTTTCCTAGAAACATCTCACAGCAGTATTATTTAACTGCATATATATGATTGCTTTTTTTTTTAATTGTTAAACAGCTATATTTGATTGAAAACCCTGAGATCAAAAATGCCAAAATGCATCACAGCAGAAAACTTTGAAAAAATTCTACAACACTTACTTTGATGTCTTACAATTTCTCTCGGCTATATTAATCTTAAGATTTCTGCCCCTCATTTACCTTTTAACCAGTGCTGCATTTTGGGTTGCTTTTGCTCCATTGTTGTCCTTCCCAGGTCAGTATTTATTAGTGTGTATTACTGCATGTATATATAGCTTTATTAACATCTATTAATACATTTTTTTTATTATATCATTAAGCCGAATGGCACTTTTCCAATAAAAACTGGAGGATGCATAGAAAAAAAGGCAACCTGTCAGTATTTTTCTTTATGAACTAATCATAAATATTTAATATCTGAGGTTTTCTGAGTTGTGAATGCTCACTTATAGTTTTGTTTCTCCCTGGATACATAAAAATACCGCTTCCACACAAAACTGGTAATCAGTAAATTAGTAAATAGACTTCTACATAGAAGTACAATATAGTACAACTATAGTACAACTATATTGCAACTGTATGTAATCTAGTGGTGCTAAATAACCATCTAATGGAGGATGTAGAATTCAAAGCATTTAACCTAACTATTTCTAAGGCAACAATTGGTTTATTAACAGTAAAAAAATTTACAAAAAAAGGCACATTTTCTCCAGTTTATCAGTGACTAACTGAAAATTAAATCCCAGAGGGCTAAGAGAATCACATGAAATAATAGCATAGGTATAACACAATTTAAAAAATTAAAAAAATACCGACACAAGTATGGAACTCTTTAATAGGGGAATATGCTTCTGGTTGTCTCAATGGGGCTGGTGAAACCCTTTCAAAATTTAAGGATTACCAAGCTCGAGCAAAAGTTTGTGCCAAAGATAAAATTAAAAGCTTCCAGAATTCTAAGGGGGGAAAAAAAATCCTTAATCAAATACTACTTTTTGTTTCAATACAACCTCTCAATAGCTTATTTAATTTAAAATTAAAAATAATTAAAAAAAAAAATCAGACTTAGTGTGGTTTGGTTTTTTTGTTTTGGTTTGGTTTTCATTTTTGCTGAGAAAAAGTAGGTTTCAATTTATAGCAACTCAGCCCAGAATGTTTGGTCTTGGCTAGAGAAATTAAAGTATTCACACATCTGTATTTTAGATACAGCTGGTGTAAGCTAAAAGGTCTGAGTTAAGGCTCACTTGTAGAATGATGAGTGAGAATCTTCTGGATAATCCTACAGCATTTTTTTTCCACCTTATTTTTGACAACCATGTAATAAAGCACGGAAATCAGTGCTTCTTGATGCATGGAACTGTTCATGGCCAAAAGCTCTAGGGTTTGCTATACATAATAAAGGTAATCCACTGAAAATAAACCCATTTCTGGCATCCTAGGAGGGAACAATACAATGACAAACCAGGTTATTTTTCACAATTTTATGTTACTCATTCCTGTTCAATTCAGAATACGTCCATACTCCGTTATCCATCCCATCCCCACAGGGCTTTACATTGCATTTCACTACAAAACCACCTCCATTCTTGTCACCTGCAGAACAATCTGTCTTCACTTCCCATCTTAGCAGAGCAGCTATTTTTCTCTTTCTTTTAATTAAAATCTTCATGTCAGTAGCATGTACTAAATCAAGTTCCATTAAAGCCCAACTTTCAAAAGCAAATTTTTTTAAGCAGCTCATATTTTGTCAAGCCTAATTGCTTTAGTTCTCGGCAATATTAGTTGCAGAACAGCCAGCAATAACCTTTAGTCCTGGCAAATTTTCTCTCTACAAGAACTCAATCACATAACATAAACAGCTATAAAAAGAGGCTTTTTAAAGCTTTATTCATAATGTGTAGCACATGCATGTGGCAATGTATATCAGATCACAATGCTGATTGAAATATGAGATTTATCCATGATGTAAGTTATGCCAATATATAGTAAGTTGTGAGCCTTAATTTGAATTTACTTATTTTAGAAAGGAAAGGGGAAAACCCAACATGCTGCTTTATTAGAGCAGGCTTTCCCAATTAAATCTTAAAAGTAATTTCTTAATTCCTGAACATACTTGGCAGTGGCACAATGCATGGTGATGCAACTCAGGGGAGAAAAGGCACACAAAGTGGTTGCCAGCAGAGAATCGAAGTGGTCCATATGAAGAAATGCATGCTTAGGAACCATGGTAAGGAAGGAAGATTTTACCTTTGCTATGGTCTAGCAGTAAAAAGAAAGCTCTAAAGACTGAAAAGTCAGAAGTCTGAGAACTTAGGCTGGCCCCTGGGCCAACACATGCCCATGGTCTGATGGAGCCCCAGCCTCAGACACATACCTGAGAGCATTCCCGAGTTCCACAGGCAATGGAAAAGCCACATGTTGGCCATCCCTGACTGGCTGTGTCTCCCACAGTGCAGCCTGGATTATTCTCAAAAGCCTCTGTGTAATTTATAGGGTGTATTTACAAAACATCTTTAACTTAAGCCACTGAATTTGTTAATCCCCAGAGATGAGGATACAGTATTCAATATGGCAAATGTACTGCAAGGATTTAATACCAATTTATTTAACACTTAATCTAGTATATTTTAGGCCAATCTATTAGAGGAATATGCCTCACAGACAGTTTTCAGCCTAACTAGTGGTCAGTAAAAAAGATAGTCTTCTCAAACTCTCCACCACCACAGTGTCTCCTCCTAAAAGATGGCACAGTAACAGAGGGCATATTTATTCCATTCTGTTATTTCACTGCTTTTAGTTTTATTCACGTAATCAGTTAAAAAAAAAAGAGAACAGAGCAAAATAATCTGAAACAGAGAGTAACAAGGATATTATTTTGAAAGCAGCAAGGTTGATATGAAGCAAGTCACCCAGTCTTTAAAAGAGAGAAAAGGCTGATAATGAGTTATTTTTTTGAGTTTCATACAGTACAACTCACCTAAGGGTAGTATCTAATAAAGAATGTTTAAGGTAGAACTTTCTTTGTGATTTATAAACTTCTTTAAATCAGAAATATACCATTGATTTCATCAAGGTTAGCTGCAGAGAAGTACCCAAGTGAAAACTTACATCACAAGTTTGAATACAAAAAGGCTGAGATTTTCATGAAACAGAATCTTCTTTAGGACCATTACTTATTTCACCAATAAGCTTGGAAAGTCAAACCAAGTTTTTCTAAAAGGTAATACAATCCTTTTTCAAAGGATCCATTGCCAAGTGTAATTATCTGTGAGCATTTGAGAAGTTCATAGAAAAAATATGCATACAAATTCAACTTGAGAGGTTTTAGGAAGTCCAAATTCATTAGGGAAGGCTGATCACAACTGAAAAGCAATTTGTGACTATGTCCGGCCCATTTATGAATGTTTTGCAATTCCTGAAATGAAATGTTTTCTTTAGTAGTTACAAAAACTGACCAGTACTCGGTACCTCATTTGTTCTATAAGTACTGTACAATTATTTAAATATAAGATAAATATTATTACAGAACTGAAAAAAAAGTTAAATATCCAGATTATTTTCAAAATGAAATACAGGTTTGCCCTTCTTAATGCGCAATTTTTCTACTTGAAAAAATTTATAGCACCTGATTTTGTTTCTATTTGATGAAGATTTAGGATGTATGAAGAAGGCACTTACTAAAAAGCTTAACTTTCAGCATGTTAAAAATCTAGAAGCAGGAATTTCTATAAATCTTTGCTGGATAATGGAATTAATTTTATTTAAAAATGGCTAATATCAATATGTTTGGTTAAAACAGTTTTTCTTCTAAATTGGCTCAAATCCACAAAACCTTCCAAACTAACCTTAGGTTAGACTTTCTCCTCAGTGACTGGACTTGGATGAGAAACCAGACAGGCACAAGTATCACCTGCTTGGGGCAGAGCCATGAGCAATTTGATAATTTCATTATTTTGGGCACATTCAAATATAACAGTGCACAACTACCAAGGAAGATCACTAATACAAGATCTAAGACATTAACAAACATTGCTTTCTGAAGCATAAGTTAAATTAACAACATTTCCAAACAGCACACTAGGTGTTCATCAACTTACCCTATCAAAAAAAGTGTATTTGGACACACTTTCAAAGTAGTCATGGCTACATAGATGGATTGCCCAGTGTAAAGCCTCACTGCTGCCCCAGGAGGTCTGTATAGGTGCCCCAGCTCATCCCTGCCTGCCATATCGTATACTCCTGAGCTCTTCAATAACACTATAGTGAGTAACCCACTAAGTGCAATAGCTTGTTCATTAGAATACCACTGAAGGAAGCGTTAAGGCACAAAACAGATATAGAATATGTTTTCTTCAAATAACACTTTTAAACGTACAGTAGGTATTCATGCAGAACAGTGATATAAAGTACAGTATTTAAAAAGTAGGAAACAAAATATTTTCTCTCTGGAAACCTTCCTAAAGGAGTTACTCTAGAGAGAGAGTTAATTAAATTTCCTGTCTCTATTAGGGACTTAATTTCTGTTTGTCAGCTGTTATTTTTATTTTTAATTATTTCTGTTTCAGAAAGCCACACAAAATGTCACTTAAAGATGTATATACAACTAAATATTAATGCCATTCTGTTTAAAAAGCCAGTATCCTCCTAAAATATAGTTTTATACTTCCTAACTATACTAATTTCTTGAAGAATAACGTCAATAGATTTGGGATTAGTTTGTGTACCAGATAACAGGACCCAACAGAATTCAAAACTATATAAAAAAAAAAAAGGTAGCATTATTTGTGTTATTTACATTGCATACTGGCTTAACCTGTAATTACAGAAAAGTTTTCTTTAGCAGAGACCACAGCAGGCAGAAACCACATTGAGCTGTGCCAAGAAAACTGCTGCCTGCTCCAGTTAATTACTAAATGTGTTTCTCTGACAAAATTTTATCTTTAAGACCAATTTTCTCATTAGCAACTTGGCCTTTTTCTGGTACATCACCTGCAATACCATCCTAATAGATGCCCAACGTACCTAAGAGACAAGGACATGCACAAGAGAGGTGAAAGTTTTATGATTTCTGACTTTTTAATATCAGCATTACATTATAAACAGTATTAAAAAAAATTCCAGGAAAACTTGTGAGAAACAAAGAGAGAGATTTTACATGGCATAAATGGCTGTTGGTCACCCAGCTCCTGAAAGAAGTTTGAAAAACCTCCCCTTCACACTAATTTTCATCTACATATTAAAAAAAAAAAAAGTCCTTTTCAAAATGGATGAGAGAAATGACACTAGATCAGCTAACAAAACCCAGGCACACAAACATTTTCTTAATAACATAAACTGTTCTGGCTCCTCAGAGCTGTCAAGGACTGACAACTCAATGGGACCAAGCACTTCACTACTAAATCCAACATCCACATAAAAGGCTGCATCAGACACATCATACTTATGTTCATGATTCACATGTGGCGTTTTCACTATACTCTAACATAATAAAGGATCTAAAACGTCACAATCCATACTTAAAAGGCCACCAAATCAATTCCTGTCATTTCCTTCTCCTCACTGCAGTCTCCACTACTCAGATTTTACAGTTTTTCCTCACCCCCTTTTTTTTAACTCTGTATCTTCTTTACTGCACTACTGCATCTGAAAATCAGAAACACATTTTTCTACCTTGTCATGTGATTAGAATTTTAAAAAACCTCTACATGGAAAAGACTGGATTTTGAGTGCCTCCTTTCCTAATTTTCACAATGGAGAGTTTATTGCTGTTAAAAATTCTTAGCAGGTTATTTGCAGGAACATCAAAGACATCACATTTAGAGGTATTACCCAGAATCATGTAACATCATGTACCACTAACTCAAAAATCAATTGGCGTATACTTCTATACAAATGAATAGAAAACCAAAATGTTTAAATAGGATAACTAAAAAAACTGTCTTACACTAGAAAACACCTATGTATGGCACATTATAGAAGCCAACTGTTAAACCATTTCCTATACCTACCACTGTAATCCCCCTGACCTTGACTGTCACAAGCGCCATACAGATCAACTCCTCTGCTTACTAAAAGGGCAAAAGTGACTAAGCCCCTCCTATCAAGAAAATAACTAAATAAACCAGATTTTATTAAATACCAGATATTATTAAAAATCTAATTATAGAATTGTAGAATAGTTTGGGTTGGAAGGGACCTTAAAGATCATCTAGATCCAACCCTCTCGCCATGGCAGAGACACCTCCCACTAGATCAGGGCTCAAGGCCCCATCCAATCTGGCCTTGAACACAGCCAGTGATGGACCATCTACAACTTCCTTGGGCAGTTTGTTCCAATGTCTCACCACCCTCAGAGTGAAGCATTTCCTTCTTATTTCCAAATTAAATCTACCCTCTTCCAGTTTCAAACCATTACCCCTTGTCCTATCACTACAAGCCTTTGTAAAAAGTCCCTCTTCAGCCTTCCTGTAGGCCCCCTTCAGATACTGGAAGATTACCCTGAAGCCTTCTCTTTTCCAAGCTGAACAATCCCAACTCCCTCAGCCTGTCATTGTAGGAGAGGTGCTCCAGACCTTAGATCATCTTTGCAGCCCACCTCTGGACCAGCTCCAACAGGTCCATGTCCTTGCTGTGTTGGGGGCTGCAGAGCTGGACACAGTACTCCAAGTGGGGTCTCACATTCTATCTTATTACCCATCATGACTGTACCTGTAAAAACTAACAATTTATCACTGCCCATGTGTTAACATGTGTAGTTCTAAAATTCCATTCAACTGGTAAGAAAAATATTTCCTTTCTTCAGTTTTTCTTGAGAGAATAATCTTACAGTCTGTCTTTAAGCACTTGTCCTATCTGGAATGAAACAGAATAAAGTAAGTTATAAAGTATAAAAAATCTATGCACTAGAATTGCCTGATAACATTCACTTTCATACTACAAAAGCCCTAATTAATTAGTGATCCAAACCTCACTCAGCTCACACTGTGCCTTTGCTTTTTTTTCTGTTAAAAAGTTTGCATGTTAAAGCTTAGTAGACACTACCACTTTATCAGTTGATTATTAATAATACTGTGAAGTCCTGATCTTACAAATCTTCCTGTATTTTTGTTCACTCTCATCACTGGGCTTCCTCTTAAACCAGTTACTCCAGTTTCTCAGGCCTGGTTTACGAAGTGTCCTGTAAAACCTGACCCGAGTGCTTCAACAAGCAGAGGAACTGTGCACTGAGCCCTAAGATTGCAAAGTCCATGATTTTCATCGATAAAATCTATTTCAAGTGTTTCATGTAGAGTTCCTCAATTAAGTTGATGTTTATCTCCTTGGGAAGTGTCTATGAATTCAGCTAGATCCATCTATAAATTAGGCCTCTGGCGTCCAATTTTCACGGCTGTACATGCTCTGCACTTTCAGTATTAATCTACTCGCTGAACCACCAGGTGACTCATATGGACTCTGTCATTGAAAATACTTTCTGCAAGATGCCAGAATGGCCAAGAACGATTGTGCTGAACTGATGCTTGAATGACTTTTCTAGAAAGTGAAGCTCTGATAACAAAGAAGCACACTAAAGAAGAAAAGCAAAGTTCAGAGCAAAAAGACTCCCAAAAGAAGAAACTGAAGAAGCTGCAAATGTTTATAGAGAGAGACACAGAAAACAAGAAAAAATGTATTAGCAGGCACTGAGGATGTTCCAGTAGTGCAAAACTGAAACTTAGATCCAGGTTTGGATGCTAAAAAGACCCAGAATATAGAAGTGCTTAGATCTGGACAGATATTATCTTGTTTTCTTAATTTCCTCTTTATAATGTATCAGAAAAGAGTCAGATATTTTTTATCACCACAATGAAATGTTAACTGTGTACAGAATTTACAATATTAAAACAGTTTGTTGCATTATGGGTAAGACTAGGCATGATTACTGCAACAAATTCTATGTTATTCTATTTCTAAAACTGAGACCTAATTTCTCTAAAATCCAACAACTTATTGATATTGACTAATGTGCCAGCCTGCTTGCAAGTTCCAAATCTCAACCTGTAAACTCTTGGAGGCACACAAACCAGACTTTAAATGCACCTGGATATTACTATGGAAATACAGAAATAAATAGCAAAAGCAGTGGGAAAACTTATCCTGATGGAAGAAAAATGTTACATCCAGAAGGGAATGCAGCTAGCAGATACAATTGCAATAACTACAAGTGAAATGGTTCTCTAAGTAGGTATCATGTGGAAAACAAATTAGCAGAACTTGAAAACATCTGGAATAGATATCAACATAAAGCTCAACATAAAGCTCAACAATGCATTTGAAAAGCAAACGAAATTCCGGCAGAAATATCATGGAAATAAAAGACCGGAAGCAATACTTGAGTACTGAATCATGGAGGCCTCAATTCAGGGTTTTCTGTTTATTTGTTTGTTTAGTTTTGGTTTTGTTTTGTTGTTGATTTGGTTTTAGTTAATTTTTGTTACTTTTTTTTCCATCATCATTATCAATTTGCTGTATATAATTTGTCTAAAAAAGTGATACCTGAAATCAGTTCACAATTTGTTACTGAAACATGAAAGACTAAGAAAAGCATTCTTTTAAAAAGGATCTTTAATCAAGATCCTTTTGGATCTTGATTAAACTAGTTTACTTCTACTATATTTTGTCAAATTTTACCTGCTAAGTCTACACATATTTAGCAATAATAGGGGAAAAAACCAAACAACCCCTTTTCCAGAATGAACTGTGCTTACTGGAAAAAGACAACACAAATATGTCTACAGTCTACATTTTAAGATACTACATTGATTCATATTTTTCATAATGAATAATACAACATATTTTCTTAGTATATAAACAGCCATATATTTCTGCAGTTGGCACATGAGGATTTTAGTACCAATTGCGTTACCAGGACATGAATTTAAATCTATTAACCATTTTGAAAAGCCAGAAAATCCTCTTACATCACCACTGCTTACCAGACACATTTCTCAGTAAGTTCTTTACCTTTTCCTCCCTCGATTGCCCCAGTTGCTGACGGCTCTATTCCTTGCCCAGTTCCTCACCTCATGGGGACATGCTGTTTCCTTCTGAGAGTCTGAAGGATGTTAACTTCTTCCTCACTTAGGACCTGACAGATCCTATCTGATATATATAGACAGACCCGCTTCCTCATTTCTTTCTCTCATTACTAGTCTTCATTTTGAGAGCAGTGTGTTTTTCCTAGGCATGTTTAAAACCACAGAGAAGTTGCTTCTTACTGCCTCTACCATTCCACTACTTGAAATTCTCCTGCTTTTCTCCTTGATCACTGAAAAGTAACATTATACAGTTATAAGGAAGCCGCTTACCTTGAGCAAGCCAGAAATCTCACTGACCTCAAAGAATACAATGTTGAGCATGAACTGTGGGTTTTGCAGAATCAGGACCTTATAGCAATGCCATAAATGCTCTTAACATTTCCACACTGTGCAGAGCAGGGAAAGACTACGAAAACAGGACTGCCTACCATGGTCCTCTTCTCCATGTGGATTTTCTATATCTACATATCCTCCAGTAATGCTCCCTGTTCTGTTATCTCATTAATTGTGAGCTGTATTAAAATTAACTTCATAATGAAAAAAGCTTCTATTTTAGTGATTGCAAATAATAAGAATAATGATTTTCATTCAGGAAACATTAACTCTTGAGTGTATTTTCATTTAGACTATGTGACCATCTTTTCTTTCCATCCTAATTTGTATGGCATATTACATGTAGTTCAAGCAAGCCAATTTTTCCATTATCACTCTTTTTTCAAAAGTATCCAAATTACAGTTCTATACTGGAAAATGCTAATATAAAAAAAGTGCACCCTTCTTAAAAAGTCTGCCACCGTTTTAACATTCTGATCAGTATTACTCATTTGCAGCAACTGGCACACCCATAACAATCAATTTCAACCAACACAGATAGTGACAAAACTTGGGAGTGAAAAATTAATTATCAGTGATGAAAAAGATTTCAGACCAACATTTTGGTTGAGTTTGTAGACATGACACTAAGGAGTAAAATCACCAAAGTAATACTGTGTTTTAATTAATGATTTATAAGAATTAATAAACAATAATTAGCTGTTACGCTTACATCTAAAGTGTGTAAAGTGTAAAGCAGATTGATGCATGGCACTATAGAAAGTTAACAAGTAGCATTATTATTACTTTGTTGTACTCTACAAAGATTGATTTGTAGATGGCTTAACAAAAGATCAGCCATTAACTTTTATAAATGAGTCATAAATACTTACTTAATGCACAGGTTGACTTAAAATTTATTTTTTTTCTCTTATAAAACAAAGATTTTTCACTAGAAATAAATGGCAATGACAACAGCTTTCTGTATTGTCATTTTTATAGTAAAACTCAAATCAAACTATCAGGCAGTTAGTATTCATGAAACAAGAAGAAATGTTGAAAGACAGCTATGAAAGAGCAAAAAAGCAACACCCCAAAATAACTTTTAAATCTTCTTTTTCTTTGTTACCTATTCAAATACCTGCTTTTCTTTTAAGGTTTTTGGTAATTTCCGCTCTACTGATGTTTTTGCTGTTTAAAGTGGATTTTTGTCATGAAGCACTGAAGTGACACAGTGACAGTGGTTTGGACCTAAACCGCAGAATTTTTTGCAGTGATTTGGCACTGCCTCAGAGCTTTTCCAGTGTTTCATTTAACATGGCTTGGCATTTTCATCAATCTTTTTCTCCATCACTACTGAACTGATCTCACAATTTGAAATTAATTACTTGCTCTTTGGAGTATGTCACAATTTCAAGTAATTTAACATTAAATCAGAAGCTAATTGTACTTTTCAGCTCTGTGAAACAGCCAAAGTGTTTGCAACAGTGCATATGACAAATTACCTATTCCATGGATGCAGTGAACAAGCTGTTCACCAGATATGTATTTTCAGGTGAAATAGATCTTTGGCCAGGTGGGAAGCAAAAGCCACTTGCTATCTCCCTGTATTTTCCTAACACTAAATTAAGTTCATGAAACTAAAATTATGGCAGCATGCTGGTATGAAGAGATTTTTCAGTTGTACCATGATAATGCTTTTTTAGCTATTGATAGTAAAAAAACTTGTTGCAAATCATCATCATTCTTTGTTTAAACTGTTTAGTTACCAGATTTTTTTTCTGCAGGTACAATTGCAACTGGCACAAAAAAGCATCCAGCTAATGTTCTTTAGCTAGTGAAAACACATGCACTACAGTTTGCTCTAACCACAAGAGGCTTTGTTTTCATTAAAACTGTGTTTACTTTAACTGACTAACTTTTAGGGAGTGCAAAGACATAAAACAGAGGTTGTACTAGACAAGGAGCTCACGGAAACAATGGGTCCATGTAATCTTTGAATTATTCATTGCTAAAAATAAGTGTGTCAAATCTCTGGGCATCATATTCTTTACCAAGAAATAGATATTTGAGAGAAAAGAATTACAGCTGAATTAGGATCAGAAAAAAAACAGTCCACTAATTGCACTTGGCCTCTCTGAGATGTAGGTGCAAGAGAACAGAGTCCAATTTCTTTACAGAAAATCTTTTACTTCTGTTCCTGCTTTATTTTGGTTTCATGTGACAGACACTACTAATTCAGTGAAGGAGTGACCCCTAGACCTTGTTTCTTCTCCCCAGGGGAGCTCCAATCAGTCAGATTTTTTTTTCTACTTTCCTTGCTACCAGTGTATTTCAACTAGTTTCCCTAATTTTTTTTTTTTTTTCTGCTAATTCCCATTTCCTTCATAATCACAGGCTTTTATGTGACTTGCTGGCCAAGGGATTTTCAGGGGAGCTATAATTGCCACAGGTCTTAAACATTAACCCTGCCAGGTGTCAGTGCTGGGACTGCTTGTGCATTTGATTAATGATACCAGAGTAAAAAAATTGTTTTTTAATTGACTGTCATGTTTTTCTTCTTGTTCAAGTGCTCCTGAAACAGTCAGATGATATGGAACAAAGGTTCCTTGGGAAAAACCACCTGAGATGGCATGCTGAAATACAAGAAATACAAGCTAACTTCATGAAAAGTGGAAGGTCTCAGAAGCCTGAGATGTATTGACTCTTACATGCACAGAAATCTCAGCAAGTTTGAGGCATTTCCAGCTTTGTCACTTTGGATGATGTTGTGCCACTGAGAGCAGAGATACAACAAACTTGAGGACTTATCTCTCTCTTTTGTAAATAAACACACAAAAAATAAAGGTAGCCTTGATACTATTCATTAACAAGAACAGTGCTTTTACTTGGCTGGAAAAGCTCACACAACAGGGATACAGCCACAGGAGGATAAGGAACTCTTATTTCCCAGCTTGCTATCAAGGGTAAGTTTACATGCTGGGAGTTCAGCACACACATGGCTGAGCTCTCAGGTGGCAGACAATTTTTTTAAAGCCAATAGACAGCAAGATCCATATACCTGTTGTTCTTTTTAGCACTTTTAGAATTGAAAAATTCATTGTTCTGATGAGCTGTCCGAGATAAAATTTTAACCAATTTGTAAAGCAGAAGCAACTGAGGATCCAACAGTGATGAAAAAGTAGCTTTAAGAACTCTCCCATAGCTGTCAATTGTAAACAAAATAACAATGTTCAGATATATCTCCACAAGCTACTGCTTGAATTGTGTCACTTAACAGAAGTTTAGAGTTGGACTTAAGTGAACATAACATGACAATCTTTAGGTAAACCTAGAAAAAGTAATCATTCAAAAGGGAGCATCATTCTAACCATCGATGGTTAGAATTCTGTTAAAATGTGTTTTCAGCTTTTTTTTTTCTTTGTCAGTTAAGTATGTGGGATATTTCCATTAAATTCCACTGTCCTAAGTGAAACAAGAGTGGAGGAAAATAAGCACAGGTACCTGTGAGAACACACTCTTTTAGGTCTCACCTCTATTAAGTCAGCTAAGCCTGTCCCAAGGTGGGGGCTTTCATTAGGCACAGTACATTCAACAAAAGCAGGTTCAAGTTAGCTCAGCTGTTTAACAATATGAGCTGATTTAAATCAGTTGAGGTGATGCTCTCATGAAGTCTTCTATTTCAGCACTGCAGCCTTCGTATTTTAAGTGCTTTAATGACACCTTGCAATCCCACTGGCTTCAAGAGGCACTGGTCCAGCTCCTGCTCCTGACCTATTGTCAGTGCCGAAAATGCATTTTTCTCATGGACCATTATTGGTGTATAAATAGAGCTCAGTTTTGCTGCTAGGCTATAAACCCTCTAGGATAGTTCTATAACCTACTGAAGGTTCGCATTAAGTTGCGCTCACAAATCCTTAATACACTGTTAACTTCTAGCTTTTCAAGATATAATTTCTTCAAAACACCTCTCACTGAAAATCACCCTTCAGATGACAGAAATCACGCTGGGCGTATGAAAAAAAGCCTCAAAAACAATTGAAAGAAAAAAAGGGGACTAGAATGGAAGCTGGAACTCTCTTTCTTAATGATAGCAAACACTGCAAGTGATGGTTATAATAAGTGTTTGTTTGAGATACAGTTATTATATATTGCCTAAATATTTAAGTTAGCCAAACCTCTGATCAACTAAAACAAAACCTACACAAGCCAAGAAGCTAGAGCTAAGCTGTTAGGGGGAACGTGAAGCTGGCATTAGCACTGAAGCAGGATCAGAGGTGGTGTGAGGCACACAAAACCACAAAAAGTGATCTCATGTCTTTAAACTGTCCAAAGAATCATAATAATAAAGCTCTAGATGAGTGTTGAGGGGACACATGCCATTTCAATGAAAAAAGTAATAATTTTAAATGACATTTTGAAACATTCCATGGGAATGTATTTGAAATGTAATATGGGGGCTCCAATAAAGAATATGCTTTTAATACATTACAGATTATATGTGATCATCAGTTTAAGACTTCCCCTCAACAAGCAAGATAATTCAAGTAGACATCTAGTCTGTCTATACAGTTTGCATTGCCATCCTTTCAAATGCAAACCCTGATGTTTCTTCATGACTGGAGAAACACAGAGAAGGTATGGTTTTAATTTTTCAAACTCCTTTGCAAATAAGCTTAAACATTTTACAGTTAAAAGGACAGAATTTACATTTGCTGTGTCTGGTCAGTTTTAAAATGGTATCTGTTATGAATCATGTTCACTTTTAAAGTTCATTTAACTTGGCTTATGGTTTACTTTAAAAAAAAATGTTATGCATCATTTGGAGCTGCACTCCTTGCCACTAATAGTAATAATAAAGGCGTGCAGGTTTCATCTGATGGCCCTTGTATAAACTTGGATTTCCATAGGAAAAAACAAACAGGATCCACACAGATGGTAATAAATCCCACAGGCTTGTGCTGTTATCGATGCCAGGAGTTTTAATCAAAGTACAGCCATTACAGATCTCCCTTCCGCCTTAATGGGATGCCTGTGTGGATGATACTAGGGACAAAAAAACCCCATTCTGTTAACCAGAAATGCAGTGGGATTTTTAATTCTAATAAGTAGTCATGCCTTTATGGTGAGATGATCACATAACTTTAATGAGACTTAAGGACTCTCAGCATCTTCTGGTACTGAACACTTTTAGGCTAGTCCTAACTTTGTAGCCTCTGTGCTATTCACTCACGTTACCTAAAATGGTCAGGTAAGAGAAGCACATTCAGAAAGAGAATAAATGCAACATTATAAAATAATTTGCTTTCAAGGTGGATTAACCTCCCTCAACTAGCAGAAACAGCTTCACATGGTGGTGTCAGAACACCACATCTTTTTCTTTACTTCAAGTTATCCCAAATTGCAATGCTTCCCATTAGGTTGAATCACCTATTTATTTTTGAGATCTCCATGCTACTTTCCTTAGACCGTGACAAACTTAACCCCTCAAAAATCTTCCCCATAAGTCTTTTTTTTTTTTTTTTAATAAACAATAATAAAAAAAGCTGATGGATTTGCTGACCATGTCAAAGGAGCTGAAAAAACCATAAAATTAACACCTTGAGTGATCCAATGAACACAAAATGAGCATCTGCAAAAGTCAGATGCAGAACACAAGGAACAGAGTGAACCAGAACTCAGACAGAGCACACACCTTCATCTAACAGCTCTAATTAACACCTTTTTCACCTCAACATCATGTATTTCAAAGGAAGAAGAAACAAAAAAACCCCACACGTTTGCCCACCAACCCTTGTAATGATGCAAGGCCTTGCCTTACACTCAGGGATATTCACAGGCATTTTTGACACAGGAAAATCAGTTTTCTAATGTTTACATCTGTCTCATAAATACAATAAAGTATCCTTCCATAAAGCCACCACATGAAATCCAAACATCGATGTAATGAATAACAAAAATCACTTCTGAGTACTGCATCTTAAAACCTCAAAGAACAAGCTGTGCTTTCCTGATGCCCAATTTGATATGGTCTGCAGAGCAAGTTCTTTCTGGCTACTATTATGCTCTCAGCCTCTGTTCTTCTATCTCCTGTCCATCACTGTTTGATACAGGATCTTTCCCTCACAGAAAAAAGGTAAGACTAAGAATGTTCTTCACTCCAGCCTCTTCATGAGGATTTTTTCCACTCTTTAGAGATCACAACATGTAAATTTACTTGATATTACACAGCTGTTTAATTCAGTTAAATAAGTGCATGCTCCAAATCCCAGAGACCAGTAAAGAGCTCAGTTAGGCAGAAAAGTAGTAGAGGGTAAAAAAGGATCACCTTAAAGATCGCTTTGCTGACACTGAGTAGCCATGAAAGGCCATGGTCTACATCATGAAGCAGATGGACTATGAAGTCTCTTAACATATCAGGCTCCTCCAAGCCAATATGACTGAACCATCAATGATCAACCAGGTCTTAGAGCAAGATGAAAAGACACATCTGTGTGCTCCCATGAAGAGTATCAGCGCAGTTAATCACAAAAAATTATCTAAAGGTTTGTATCCTACCTGTTAAACTTCATAGAGATGAACTTGCAGAGATGATCTCTGTGACAAAAGCCTGCATGTTAAACTGCCAGTACCAACCTGGTAAGCTTCTGGTAGTTGCTGAGAACTGAGAGCCATTTGCTGAGGAGCTGCTCTTAGCCTTTTAGGATGAGCTGCCTACACTAGTTTGCTAGCAGGGCCAGTGATCCCTCAAGCCAAAACAAACATAATGAAACTGCTCCAGGTAAAGCCTATTCACAGCTGTGGACCTGATTTTATCTTCTCCCTCATTTACTCACAGTGTCTCAGCTGCATTGGATAATGGTGCTGGCTTGCATGAACCATCTCAGCTGAAGTCCACTACTCATCCCCATAATCACAGCTCCCCAACTTCTAGAAGTTACGCTAAGAAAAACTCAGGGGACATAGAGCCCATCTCCACTATGGCTTCCTGCTCAGATGCTGAATAGTTATTTGGACCCAAAAAACACCAAAAAAACCCCACCAGAACTGCATGTAAGAAGGAGACAACAACAACAAAAAAGACAGCCTCAAGCCAACAAATGGCCAGTGTTAAAGTATGAAGTGTTTCTCTGTTGCCACAATTGTATTTAACAGCAGCACAAATGTTTACTCCAATAAACTACTCTTTATTGCAGATGCAAAGATAAAATACATGTGTGCTCCCCTATCATGCTTTTCAGCCACATGCTGCATCCTTCTTCCAACACTCAGCTTCACAAACACGCATTGAATGAGGAGGGGGTTTGCTGTTCTGGAAACTCCTTCCTACCACTACTAGAGGACTTAAGGAGAGCACTGCTCTCGCTCTCTGTCTCCCCCACCCTTTCCTCACTTCTGTCCCTTTTTCCCTTCCACAAAATGTCACGTGACAGCTTGGGCTTTGGTTTTTAGCTTCTCCTGGCTTAGCCCCAGAGGTAGCAAGGCTGGCTCAAGCAGGCAGGAGAATGCCTTTGTTCCCTCTGCAGCTGACTTCAGCATCCCAGCGACAGAGGGAAGTGGGTAGGACATGTCTGCAACCCTCTGGGCTGCACTATTCTGGATTTATCTGCTCCCTGGAGTTTCCCCCTCATGTTTTAGAGGCTGCAGTCTAAAACAGAGTGGAAACCATCACCTTTTGCACAGACATTAAGTGAAAAACAAAGTTGTTGTAGAAAAGGTGGAGTTAAGAGAAAAAGGACAAAGATGGAGTTGTGTGGGCTCTGTTGCCAGGGCACATCTTCTTTCTCCTGTCCCATAACAAGATAGAGGCTGGCACTTGCCTGCAGAGCAACAGCCTCCTTGACCAAGCTGTCTGCTCTGCCAGCCACTTCTTGCTGCTGAGGGGTGGGGATTTTGGGGGAAGAAGCACAAAAAACCATTTCTTTCCTTGAAGTACTTTTGGCAGGCATTGGGGGTTGTTCCACCAAGGGACTCTTGCCAGAATGGGAGGCAGGGATGGAAGAAGGTGGCCGTGCCTCAGCAAAGGCTGTCCCCCCTGCTGTCGCCAGGCTTGGCCAAGGAGCCTTCCCTCGGGTGGGCATGGGTGAGATCAGCCCAGGGACCTGCGTTGCCAACATCTACATTGTTAACGTTGTGCTCTTCTTCCCTCAGGGTGGCCAGCAAGCTGCCAGAGGCCAACCTCCTGCTCCTCAAGAGCTTACTGGCCTTGCTGGACAACATCAGCAGGAACGTGACCATGAGCAGCATGACCACCAAGAACCTGGCCATATGCGTGGGGCCAAACAGGCTGAGCCCAGCAGAGGACTCCCAGGTCGAGGGAGGTGATTCTCCCCCTCTACTCCACTCTCGTGAGGCCTCACCTGGAGTACTGCATCCAGTTTTGGAGCCTCTGTTACAGGAAGGATATGGACATGCTGGAATGTGTCCAGAGAACGGCTACGAGGATGATCAGCAGGCTGGAGCACCTCTCCTATGAGGACAGACTGAGAGAGTTGGGGTTGTTCAGTCTGGAAAAGAGAAGGCTCTGGGGA
>WTSP01011745.1:0-46813 GCA_025331215.1 Actenoides lindsayi | reverse complement strand
GGTTTTCCACCTTTCCCCACCAATTTTTTCGCCTTTCCCACCCATTTTTTCCCCTTCCCCCCCCATCTTTTCCCCCTCCCCCCCCCCCCCCCCCCCCCGCACTGAAAAGTAGGTGCCTTTCATCATTCATAATTCAAAGCAAAGTGAAAGAAATCAAAGCATCAGACGCATCTCAACATTATACAAAATTCACAGAGGCTAGAAATCATGTGCTGCTGCCTCTGCACTGGGTCAGTAACACCTGGGAATATTTGAACATACCCCACTTTTCAACATAACCCATTCTAATACCAAATTGTTCCCTTGAAGATGATTTGTGGTTATTTGTTTGACCAATTTCCAGTGCATTTGTCAGAAATCTTCCAACAAAACATTAGAAAGGCTGACTCTTAAATCGAAACATTTTGTGGGGACATACTGATCTTGTTAAGTCTTCCAGAATAAGTCTCCCAAAAGTCTTTTTGCCAGCTTGTCCAATTTGTGGGTGCCCTGCTTGGGCCAAAGTTGTTAGCAGACCATCTGGGAGACAGGAACAGCTGCAGGTCATTCAGGTTTACAGTTCACATTTGATTTTGAAAAAGTCAAAGTAGAAAAATGATTCCCATTTTCACCCACAAAATGACCATTTCAGACTCCTCCCCTTTCCCCCTAGAAATTTTTTAAACTTTAACTTTTAAGGAGTGCAGAAATAACTTATTTGATTTAAAATTGCTGCATTTTAACACAACAGAAGTCAGTTTCCAGACATCCCTTATTCTACACTAAAAAAGGAATATTATGATTCATTGGGCTCCTGGGAGACAAGCTCAGTGCTCTTCCTCTGTGTGTTGCTGTAAGGTTGCAAAGCAGTGAGAATCTCCACAGCATTGTTGCTTATTTACAATAAATGGCTTTCAAGTAAAGCATTTCAACTTTTACAGGAATTAGTTTCCTTTCTTTTTTTTTTTTTTTACTGACTGTATAATAGAAAGAATTTGTGAATTAATCTGACCAAAGCAAATACATCCTCCAGTTCTTTCCCAGACAAAACTCCCACTGAGATCAACTGTCACTTTTACTCAGGAGAACTTTTTTCCTGTGAAAGAACTGCAAGAATTGGCACCCTCGGCTCATCCTACAATTTTGACTGCCACTGAAATCGCTACAGTTTTATATCCAGGCCAAGCATAACATACTGTTTCTTACTCTTCTCTTCAAAAGACAAAAAACAGCACTAGGTTCCAAAACTCCCTGTATTAGAACTAACTGTCTCTGTAGGATTTTTCTAACCCACCATACTATGTGCCTACGCAATTCTTAATTCCTTGTGAGGAAGGAAGCATCATTTCCACTGCCAGGCTAGGGACAGAAGCTCTGCAGGTATGGTGCCTTCCATTAGCTCATCCACACTGCCTGAGGCCAGGCAGAGAGAGCTACCCAAAGCTCCACAATCCAACCCATGATTTTCTCCCCCTAACATCTTTTTTCACCTCATGGTTTGAATTCTAATATTTATGACACACAATACTTAGGTGTGTCTTTTTGTAATGAAAAGAAAAAAAGCTTCTTTCATTTAAACATACATAATTTGCTATATATATGAGAACCAGCCATGCAAGTATACTCACAAGTAGACTTCCCATGGGTTTTCTCACAATTTGGACAGTGATAGATGTCGATATCTGGTGCCTCTTCCTCTTCAACACCCACACAGCTGGAATATAGGAAGGCAAATATTACATTAGCTTAAGTCCACCTCCAAACACACAAGCTCGTAAATATTAATGAAGAAACCAAACCTCAATAAGCTGTGCATTTACTATGTAGCTACACTGACTTTTAACAGCTGTATCAAAGCAAAGCTTAGGAGCCTTTCACACTAACACAGTCAGACTGGACTTTTTGCAGCCAGCTTTCCTGATGGGGTGCTATAAAAGGTGTCATTCAGAAGCTCACCACCAGTTTGCTGTGGAACTGCCATTAAAACATGGCAGAGAGTCCCAAAGAATTTTTTTTCCCAGGGAGACCATTTTGTATCTACACAGAGTTCTCCAAGCACCATCCCATGTACTCCTAATTAGCAAAACACATCTTCTTTCCCAAGCATGTATGGACAGCTGCTAGGTACCAGGGTAATCTTGGCAATGTATACCATATGCAAGACTTTTATAGGTTCCATGTCTATTACAATATCTGAAGATGTGGAGGGAAAGAAGACACGTAGCTCACAGTACTTCTGGCTGCCAAGAAGATGGGTTGTATCATGGCAGCTGCCGGGAACACCCACCAAGATTATTTTGGATGGCACAACATATGCACCAACACAGCGCAGCCTGCGGGCACATGGTGTGAGTGCAATCCAACAGCACAACACGGCACTGGGGAAAAACAAAACTAAACTGCAAAGGAATGAAGTACCCAAGGTAAGAAGTTGTTACGCAGTCGGAGTGCTGAGCAGCCAGCCAAATAATCAGACTCCAGAAGGGCACTGTTCCTTCCATTGGAAGAAAAGCAAATGGGATTCTGCTCCAGATTGCTCGCTGTGAAGGAGCCCAGGCTGCAAGGCACATTTGCAACACAGAAAAAGTTTCAGCTGGGTGCTGTGAGATACAGCCCTCGTGTCATGGCTCCATTAGAGCTCAATCAGACAAGAGGATCCACGAGAGGCTACAGAGGTAGCTTCATCTTAACCACCTGCACAAACAAGGCGAGATCACACCATGATAAGAGCACTCCTGGAGTTTCTCTACTTTGCCACCTGAAAGGCCTCCTTGGTACTCTTGAGTTGGCAGAAGACACTGATACAGCTCTTCTGCCAGAGAAAGGGTTTGGGCACGGGTCATGGCAATGCCATCTCCATGCGCATGGTAGCATATGCTTGCATCCCACTTCAGCCTCCTTGCATCCCACCAGCAGTTTGCAGTGCCACTAAGTGGCAATTAGTGCAAGAAGATGAATCCAGAGGTTTTAGCTGCTAGTTCTGACCCACAGGAAGCAGAGGAGAGGATGTTTGCTCCTGTCCCACAGCAAAGGCAACAGTGGATCCGTTCTGCTGAGCATCTTACAGAATCTCTCTCCCCCAAAAAATAAAATTCTCACCACATTCAAGCTCTTCAGGACAAAACCAAAGTGTCCAAAATTACAAACAAGTTAAATAAACAGAGAAATTCATGTAGGTTGGATACACCAGCAATTACTGAAGTTGATGGTCTAGATTCAGGAAGGCCCTAAACTCCTGGTTGCCAGCAGACAGAAAGGTGAATGGACAAAGGAAGGATAACGCATGATTATGCATGACCACCTCTTCTATGCTTTTTAAGCCTTGCAAGTCACTGCTGTGGTGAAACTACCAGAGCTACCTGGCTCCATGGAGCTCCAAGCTCTTCTGGTGCCTTTGGTAGTGTACGTGAGCGCACACACAAACACGTGCACACCTGGGGCAGGAGGAGAGGAGGAGTAACTGGAGTGCTTTGTGCTCCTTAAATTCCTTGCTGTGTAACTGTGCATCATGATTACAAACCACAGAGCCACTTGCTTTTATGAAAAAGCATCAACAAAACCCACATGGAGTCTGCAACCAATCTGGAAAAAGCCAAACCAGCTAAGATATGGAAACAAATCTCTTTTTTATAACCATTGCAAATATTTTGTCAAAATAAGGTTCTGCCAGAAACCTTTGTGGATATTTTCATCCTGTTGCAGCTGCCAGTGTACATATATTTGGAGGGACCCAGCTCCCTCCAAACCAAAGAGTACAGGCTGAGAAAAGCTTTGCAACCAATGCCACAGAAACTCTCATTTTCAGGAGTTCAGCCTGTGAATAGGCTGGTAAACAGGACATTATTTCAGAATCATGTAAAAGCAACTGTAGATTTGGCTGATGGCTCTTTTACTAAACAGTTACTTGAAAAAAATACAGAATTATTGGGTCTCCCTGGGCAGACAGCATGGAAAACTGAAGAGTAAGTTTGCAGACAGGAAAAATCATCACAACAATCTAGTCCTCAGAGTCAAGTATGTACAGGCAGTAAAATACCAGATTAAGCAGTAGGAAATTTAAACAAACCCTGGCAGATTAGAGCAAGCGTAAGAGAACGTAGAGGATTCCTCTACCCATAAAGCTGCATCAGCTGCTTATGCCACTGGATTCAGCTTACTAAGCTTAGTAAAGGTATGGATTAGGCTCTGTAAAAGAGCTTGAAAAATCTGTATTTAGCTAAACTAAGGAGATGAGACCCTTGGGCGCTGCATGGGTTGCTGTGGGTGGAGGTATGAAAAGCTACTGCACTGGGCAAAGACTTCAATGTGGTGGGAGCTATTGTTCTGACAGCAAGTGAAAATATTTAACTAGAACAAAACAGGAATGTAAAAATAACTGACCTCAAACTCAAACAGTCCTCTAGGAGATGCAGTCAACTTTTCCAACTACAGTATGGCTTTTGAATAAGGTTCAGCCATTTACAGCTAGTCGTAGGCAGAAGCTGCTATCCTCACTGTACATGAAACTGCAATACAAACTGTCCAAGAGATCACCCTATGGAAATGCCTCTGGTGATCTTTAACCAAAATACGAACCAGTTTCACTTTCTGCCCCTTTTTTCAGCGAACAGATCTTGACTTGACAGGTAGTTCCACCAGCAGAACTGTTTGTGGGCTTCCGCATGAATATAGGCACGCAAAATTGAATTTCTATATTTAGCTATGGAAATTCTGTCCTTAACGACAGACTGACAGAGACCACCCCTCAAGAACATTCCTGCCAGAAAAGGAATGAGGTGCATTGGGTTTATGTGGCAAGATTTTGGTAGGTGGGGGTCGTCAGCTCCGCAGCAGTGACCCACCCTTGGGATGGTCTCCAGGGCATTTGCACCTGTGAATGAGAACCAGGAGACTGCCAGCCTTGGCAGAAGTCAGAGCAGAAGTGGTCTCCCACTTCATTTACAAATGTATTTTTTCTGAGTGGTTAATTAACAACAGAATAGAATTAAAGCGTTTCTCCAGCTGAAGAAAACCAAGTCATCTATAGCAGCCGAACAGTGCTGTCCGTCCCTCAACCCCCCAAATTTGAGCACAAATGGTGCTTTGTGTTTTGCATCTATTTTTTTTTTTTATGAGAACACTCCACTTTCATCCCTTCAGTTTCCTTTTTCAGCCCCTTTTGCCTGAGAGAAACAAACATAAAAAAATACTTGAGTCAAGAGTTTGACCCCCTACAACGATCAAAGGGGTTCAGAGTCAGACGGCACAGGATCAGAAGCAGCTTGCTTGGGAGCAGCCTCCAGCAGCCAGCCCCACATTGGTCTGTCAATAGGGGCCCGGATGTGTCGCCATCGACAGAGAGGACCTGGAAAAAGCTCTCGGTAGCACTTTTGGGTGATTATTCATATCCGCAGAGGAGATAAAAATGGACAGAAGAGTTTCAGCAACAGAACTGCAAAGCAGTTTGGAAGGCAGAACTTGAAAAAGGAGAGGCAGGGAGCAGAGGGCCAAGCAGCAGGAGGCAGAACTGGAAGCAGCCTTGTGAACAACCGCAAGACCAGATTTGCTTCATTTATACCAGCAGCCCAAGAATCTGTTTCAAAAAGCCCCTAGACACCCCAAAACAGCATGCTGACATCCCGGCAAGATCCCATTCTGCTGCAAGAACTCATAACTCAAGTACTGCAGCATTCATACCCCAGCAGTCTGCGAAAGAGATCAATAAACACAACTTCCTATTTGCAGAGCAAGGATATCTCATAGGCAGCAGCGCACTCAGAGGTGTGGGTGTCTCCAACAAAGTAGGCGTCCTCCAGCAAAGTATTTTGGGGTCGATGTCTCCAACTGCCTGAACTGTCTCCAGCTGCTACCTTTTAACCACGCATCAATTAATGCGTACCACAGGACCAAACACATTCCTGGGGAAAGCACCAGGTGCCCAAAGCAGATTAGGAGACAACTTTTACTTGCTGAAGGACAAGGAAGCAAGGCAAGAAAGCCCTCCCTACACATCCCTCAAAGCCCCACACTCGCTGTCCCATCAGCGTTAACGCGTGAGAGGCTGCAGCCGAAAGGTGCCAGCTGGTAAGCGGGGCTGCAGCTGGTGAGGAGGGTGAGGATGCAGGACACAGGATGCAGGAGCACCAGCCCCGTGGCAACAGCCAGCACATGGCTCTACTGACCTGCTCATCGATGGAAACCTCCTTCTGCCTTTTTGCCCAAATGCGGTAAAGATGGCAAACGAGATTAATTACTGTGTACCCAGTAATACCTTGTTGGGATGATTTAAAACAATTTAGTGGTTGATTTTTAAATGGTATTTAAGTGATTTAACTCAGGCTGAGGCAGTGTAAAATTGATTTGATAATGAGATAAAAGTGAAATATTATTACTGATGCATTTGAATTCTACCAAAACTGATAGAAAAAAAAAATAATAAAAAAAAGTGAAGCCTTTGATATTGCAGCTGTTTAAGCTGATATCTCATTCATTTTACAGTGACTTAAATGAGAATTAGCACAAACTGAAGCATTTGCAGTCAGAGGCTACAAATTACATTTTTATTAGAAACTCTGCTCTTTGCCACTGTAAAATGAAATTGCTTCTGTGTTCACAACGAAGAGATGTTCAAATTTCAGTATTCTGACAAAGTTAACAACAATTTTTTAATGCAGGCAACAATAATAAAAGGTGTATAAATCAGAACTGTTTTTATAGCATGAATGTTTACGAGGACCTTGATTTGTCATCTTCAGTGAGATGACATTTTAAGTAATTCTAGGAGAAAAATTAACCCGCATATTATCCGCTCTATCAAAACCGTGTAAGCTCTGTTATCAACTGTCAGACAAAACAACCAAACAAAAGGCTATTTGATGGGAAAGAAACTAAAATCTAGCAATACATAAATAGAGCAGAAGGAAAAATAAGCTAACAGCTTCTGAAAACAAACCAGTACATTTTATCCGCTCCTGAGAAGCGCTCTTCAGACAGAGCACAGACATGGACTACAAGGTGTTCCAAAAGACAGCTGGGTTTGCAAGAGCGTTTCTAAGCCAGGACAGATGGGCCTGATGGCAGCTCCCTGGGATGCTCTGCACCTGTGTGCTCCTGGGGGGTGATGCTGCAGCCTTTGCTCTTTGGACCACACCGACTTCAGAGGGGATGGGACACCTTCACTCCCACCTCACCCCCTGTAACTGCAGATCCTGCTCTCCTCAGTGGGGGAAAGCTCACCTCTCCTTACATTGTGCACACTGTCTGACAAGAAGGTCACTACAATTGTACCTTTTTCCAGATGAGGAATTTGTCACGGGTGGGATTGGAGTGGTTTGCTCAGGTTACCAGCGGGCCAACAGCACAGACCAATACAGGGCACGGGTCTTCAGCACTCACCTCCCAGTACAGCACTGCCTGCCACATCCATGGTCAAACATAATGTCCGGGACTTGTAATTAGCAAATAAATCACTGAACTAGTTGTTATATTCTGTGTATTTAATTTACATTCTGTTTTTAGCCTTTGCCACTTTACCAAAAGCATGCTGAAAGCTTAGGGAATTTTAACACTGGTAAGAAGTGACACTTCGCTTGACACAACCACCTATATGCTTCTCCTTCTCTTCCTGAATCAGTCCAAATGCAAATAACTTTTACTCCCAGTCACAAACCTGGGATAACATCATTGCATTAAGTCTTGGAAAGTGGTGATTGATTTAAACTCCTCATTCTCTTCTCTTGGAAGCTGGAGGTTGCATCGCTTTTATATAAGCCAGGAAACCAAAGGGTTGTGTTGATGGGCTCATCTTCCAGCGTGCTCAGGGGCTGGTGGGGGTACAGGCAGCAGGGGTACTCAGGGCTGGCTTCTCAGAGGTGCTTAGCAAGCCACTGCTCCACCCTAGCACATGAGGATAAAGCATCAGAGCCCCAGGTGGGGCAGCTATCACGGTGCAGAAGCGGTATTCATGGCACTTTTATAGGTAATAAAGGATACAATTAATAATTAACCTGAGCTCACCCCTGTCCCTTACCAACTGGTATAATTTCTTGATGTCATTTATCATGCATTGCGCAACAATGCTCTTCCTTAACTACAAGGTGTTGTCTGTAAGGAAGATACCAATCCAGTTTCAGAAGCCTCCACCATCTGAAAAAGACTATAGGTAATGAGGGAAAATCAGGACTTCTCAGCAGCAGAAAGACTCATGCTTCACGTTTTGATGTCAAGCCAATGTTAAGTGACAGCTGTTCCTTGTGTTCACACCACAGTGTCCAGAAATGCAATGGTCAACATTGCTGACACGAGAGATGTTGAGGGAAAAAAAAGGGGAAAAAAGGAAAGGAAAAGGGGAAAAAAGGGAAAACGGAAAGCCGTTCCAAGTGCAGTGAAACAAGCTGTTTCTTGTTTGCACCTCATGTGCTTTTTTTCTGGTGGCTGTTGCAGGGTGAATTCTGACCAGGGCTCTTCCATGCGTGCTCTCCAGTGTCTCAGGAGCAAACAGACAAGCCTTTTCTCAAGCAGAAGGGTCTGTCTCATCTGATCAGCCATGTATTTTCACAAAACATACAGGAATATTTGAGACCTCAAGCCTGCTGTCAGATATGGTTAAAGCTAAACAATGAGTTCCAAAGTCAGTTGGGAGCACAGAAAGAAACACACACATCAGTGTCACTTCAGCAGGAGATCCAAGAGCAAGCACTGGCAGGAGAAAACCCATGCGTGCTGGCTTGGGTGTATGTGCAATGCGAGTGTCCAATACATGAGACTAGTGGAATTACAGTGTAAATGAGAGCTAACCCTAGCTACATGGGGCAGCTTGTGCCTCACATCACCCTTGGTGCGTCACAAACAGAAATTTAGAGGGAAATACCTCCTTTCCAAACCAAACTGAGTCTGTGCGGTCCCCAGTAGGAGCACAGCAGCTTCAGCAACATGCAAACATAAAGGCTAGGAAAATCTGTGCCATTCTCTGGGTTGTTATGGCTGTCTCTAATCCCAAGAAAATGACATCACTTCTTTGACTCAACTTCTCCACCTGTAAAGCAGCAACATTAATACCTGCCTGATAGCCTCGAAGGCTGCTGGACTATAATTAACCAACATTTGCTTGATGCTTTGAAGATGACAATCTCTGTGCAAGTGCTGGGTTGTGCTACCTACACTCAGAGCTTTTGCTTTAGAGGTTTGTCGCTACTGCCTGTAAATTCTCCTGTGGGAACTTAAAACTAAATATTTTCCTTGTGACATTAGCCTTCCCTGGGCTTCACAACTCCACATATTTTCACGGTTACTTTTTTAAATTAAAACTTTTCTTTGGGTTTCTGCAGCACTGCACCCAGCGCTGGGGCTAGTTTAGAGCAAACACACTGTATACTTGAAACGGGAAGAATTAGGCTTCTCCAGCTTATAAAAAAACCTTGCAGAGGCTTCTTTTTTGTTCTGCACAATTTTAACCATGTTCCTTCAATCTGAAGAAGTTGGAGGAAAAAACGGAGGAAAAAACAGAAGAAGATGTGGGTGCTACAGCTAATAGAGACTGACTCTTGGTGGCTTCATACTGTCTCAGAGATGCTAACTACAGACAAGCAACCTTAGACTGCACCTTAGTGAAGAAATGTCCACACAATTATTGCCACAGGGCTACAAACAAGTACATAGAGCGTACAACAGGAACGGGTACACCTGTGCTAACACAGGACATGTTACTCAAAGCCCACCTGTACTTCTGAATAGTTGCCATGCCTGTAAAATCCACAAAATCATTCAAGTACTTGGGGGCCGGTGGCATGAGATTTACAAAGCTTTATTCCAGCACTCAGTCCTGCAGCTTCCTGGTGTGCAATACACTCCAGCCCCTCAGATCAGGAGGTCATGGGGGGACACCAGCAGGCATGATGCCAGGTCACTGCCAGCACCCCAGAGCAGCCCCAAACCAGCCTTTCCCCAGACCCATATCCAAACACCAGTAAGGAAAAGGGCATGAAGAGGACTGCTGCCGAAATCAGGGAGGCCTGCAAGTGATGCTCTCCTTACTCTCCAAATACGCTTCTGCTTTGATGTGAAAAGTCTAGTCCCACCACTCCACTCCTTCCAGCACCCAGAGAGAGGGCCACACTGCCTCAGGGGTACAGGGTGGGACATCACCCTTTCTACCTTATTTACTATTCAGGAATTCTTTGGGGCACAGGGATGCTGCCTGCTCTTTTTGATGTGTGCAATAGTACTGGAAGTTAATCGCTTGCTTATAAAGTGCCCTTTCCTTTTAGAAGGAGGACCAGAGTAAATCTGCTTGTTACAGTCTGGTTGAGAAATGCCAATGGGATTGAATTACAGCAAGGAGCTGCTCTCCCTGCATCTTCATCACTGCACTTCAGCCAGTTGTATGACTTTTGCTGTCTTGGATAAATTTTGCTTTTTGGTTGACTGAACCACATCTTGTGATTTTTTTTTCCAAACTTGTTTGCAGTTGTGGCATGCAGCAGAGATTCAGCCCTTTGGGAGAAAGCATGAAATACTTGACCTCTATAAAACTATTTGTAAAAGTGAGTGAAATCAGGACCTCCCTGAAAAACAAATGTTACAGCCAACTAAGGCAGCTGTGGAACAGTTCTTTAATTGCAAATGGCCGAGGGACTTCAGGGATGTTCCTGGCCAGTGCAGGTGCTTGGCACCTCCCTGATAAAGAGATAATAATCTCCCTTATTTCTGGTGTGAAGATGCTATCTCTGCTGTGCAGAGGCATTCAAGTATATGGTCCACCTACATGCTTATCACTTATCTGCTAAGGGCTCAACATAAATCTCAAACCCCAGTGATGTAAAATGGTCATCTGCTTGGGATTGGGGTTCACTTCTCTTGCTGAAGGTGGTGACCCACACTGAGCTCTCTGGAGAGCAAAAATCCCAGGCAGAGTTTTAAAAACACAGACTGAACATTTTTCAGAAGGTGTGCCCCTTACTGCAAGGAAAGCCAAAATAAAAGCAAGCATAGAAGCAAAATGCAGATATTGAGAACTTAAATTGCACTGAGAGAATTAGAGATTTTATGTAATCAACAATATCCAGATTGTTCCAGCCTGAGTCATAAAACAAGTTTAAAAACATCAGAAACAAATCATATTTGGAAACTGAGGCTATTGTTATAGGATGTATTTCCCTAAGGTATAATAGTTTTGTCTCTATTACAACGAACACTATTAATGATAATCCATCCTCAGTTGCTATTTTTGTGAGCAGGTTAGTTGTGGAAAAAGACATCCTGTTTCTTGAAGGCGTTACATTTGAGCCCCTCACTGCAGTCCCCAGTGATTTCTGTAATCTAAACATATTACAAAGGAAACAAAACTTCAGATTACTCCACAGAGAGTTACTATTTTTACATGGTTGCATTGCTGTTATTCATAGGCATAAAATGCTTAACTATTCCAGTGGCTTAAATGCATAAAACCCATTTTAAAGTCTCTACCTACATTCAAAATACCATAAGGAAGATTCTGGTACATTGATGGTAAGAAGATGAGTCCTTAAAATACACTGCAGGCTACACCACTACTTCACCTTAGGGAGGAAGTTGCTAGAAGAAAAATTGTAATTTTTCACCCCAAAACAAGCAGTAAAAAAAGATACAGTGGGGGAAAAAAAAAAAAAGGGAAAAGGTATTTTCATCTTGAAGTGATCAGCTGAATGAAGCTGAAGAAAGGGTGTGATTTTTAAAAGCATCCCCGAAGCTACTTGGAAGCCCAGGTCCGATTTTCATTAGTGTTCTGCACACTCAGAAGCCTCTGAGCCACCTCTTAGTTGCTACATACTCTTACTAGTGAATGAACTGAGTGAACTGATGTTTACTAAATTGCCAGTCCCAGTTACGTGGAGAGGCAGCAAGCTCTGCCATCCAGCCATCCCACCATGATTCTCCATCCCTCAGTCTCGCTCCCGACCCCTTTCAGGCACTGCAGAGCCAAGTTCCTTACAAAGCAGCACAGGTTTGGCTGCATTTTTCTTTCCTTCAATTGTGCAGTTGTTTTTTGACTATAAGCCAGGTTCTGGATGCTGTTCTAGTTTTTCTGGGATGTTCTTGGGGCACCAAGGACTAAAAAATTGCCTTAATTGCTCAGCTGGGAATTCCCCCAGCACAAGGAACATCTGGGTGTCACAGAACCCACCTGCATTACCTCAGTTCATATCAGGTAACGAAAGTACTCAATAATGATCAAACACAAGACTAATTTAATTTTCCTTTCTTAAAAACATACTGTTCTCCCAAATGGAATAACACAGAGAATCCCAATCTTCACATATTTAACATATGGAAAGAGGACTGGACTCCTGGTGAGCTGTTACAGAAACATCTCTTTCCCTGTTTTAATATTATGTTTAGCTAATGTAATTACTTAAAAGTGGTTCCCCAACCTTTGCTGGTCTGTGGAGTCCTATGTTTTCCTGACATCCTCTATAGAGCAAATTTAAGCCCACTAACATCAGGCTTATTTTTCTTGGATCAAAAGTCTGTTAAAACCAGATAATGATTTCAAGTGGTCCCTGGAACACACTCAATTAGAAGACTCTTTTTTCTGACACCTGAAGAAACTCAAAAAGATATGAAACAGTCTAAGTTTTGGCCAACCAATCTATAAGAAAGTAGGAGCAACTCAAAAGCTGCTTTAATTTTGAAGAGCCATCAGTGATTAAAACCATACTGGCATGTTGATTAAGGCACAAACACAGCTCCATGGGGACATACCTGAACCCAACCGCATCAATATGCCCTCAACCACTCAATCTGGATATTCACAGCAGTGCTAATGTGACCCCACTGCAGAATAAAATTTACCTGCCCAAATGAATACTGAGTAATTAGCAACAATCCATCCCATTCACTTGAAAACGACTTGATGGTTGTCAATGACTTGATGGTAGTACAACTTGATGTGGTAATACCATTTTCTCCCTTAGCAAACTATCCACATTTGAAGTTAATAACTTTGCTGTGTTAGTTTTATTGCAAAGTGTTTTCCTGGTGCACCCAAGACTGTTTCTTTATTGCAGCAGCTGTCTGGGATTTGGACACAAGTCAGCACGCAGTCCACACCTTCCTGCTGGCCTTGCTTGCTCTCCTTTGCATGCCAAATTGTTGCATGCCTTGTTGCAAGAGCCAGCCAACATCACTGTCCTCACCCAGTCATCAAGAAAGCCTCCAGGAAGAACTGAGAGAGTATTTTGCAAAGATCAACTCGCATAAGAATTTTGCATCAATTTTCCTGGTTGTGTATTTAAACCCCCACTGTACTTGAGAACCACAAATCTTCACATGGGGTGTTAAGTGTCAGGACAACTCATGAAAAAAGCAGATTCTAGATTTATGTTTAAGACTATCCCTCAAAAAGGCATTTTTAACTTGGAAACTAGAGGGTCTGCACAACCTGAATCTACACCATTCACCTAGACCAAGGAGATACGTTTCTGCAATCACAATGAACACACACACACACAGAGACTTCATGACCTGCAGAGTATCTTCGTGCTGTAGTTACCAGGTGAAGTTACCTGCAGGTTCTCCTGACCCATGGACACTGGATTTCAAGATAAGAGCTTCAACTATTGCTTCTCTGCAGAGGCTGGAATCAAACAACTCTCTCAGGTCTGTTTACAGGTACCACACAGCTTGTCACACGCTAGAACCACACAGCTCTATGAGCAAATGCTCTGCCCAGGCTGCTGTAACCTCCTGCATCCAGGGGCAAACTCTACCCCAACGTTCATGCTCTTGGGGAGGCAGAGCGGCCAGACAGTTGTCACTGCACCGTGAAGCAAGGGGGGGGGAAAGGGGAAACCACAGCCTGCTTATCTCCTCAGGAAAGCTGCACCTGGCACTCCTGCAGCTGCACCTCTGGTGGTACCCAGGCTAGCACAGGAGCCTGGCACCGCGCTCAGCCCCCGCTCCTTGGCAGCACTGCCCTGCAAGCCATAATTAGCTCAGCCTCCTGCAAGCTCAGACCTGCAATTCTGTTGCCTCCAGGAGCAACGACAAACTGTAAGCAGCAGCCAAGTAATCTCCTGAAATTAAGCACTGTTTAAAATAAACCTCCCTCCAAACCGACTGTACACCTATCTTTCCCCCAACTGTTCCTAGAGTAGTCTCCAAGAAGTTTTCTGCCTGTGTGACCTGAAAGCCACCACCATTTCTCTCTTAAGAAGGCATTTCAATGGCTTTAAAGCTCTTTTGATCGCTAGGTCCTCGTCTGGCAAAACACAGCCTGAGAGAAGAGAGGATCCTTTGAGCAAACACTTCGCCTCTTATTCTTCAAGGGTGCCTTGGGGTGTGCCAGGGTGTCCGGGGCTACTCATCCACAGTCTTCTTGGAAGGTAGATTAGTACAGCTGTTGGAAAATTCTGATAACCCAGTAACATCGGCTCACTTATTCATATAATTATTAAAAGTAATTATCGATATGAATGAAGATCCACTTCTCATCTGTCACAGTTTGGCCAAACCAAATGAGATACGTTTAACTTCGAATACCAGACATGTTCAACATAACTATTCAAAATCCACCAGTCTTTGATGTTATTCTAGAAAGTAAGGAGCTCAAGGAATCTCTACATATCCACTGAAAACATTAAGATCAGCTTTTGCAGCCCTGACAATAACTTAGGATACAACTCCATTGCAGGTGGGTACCAGGCCAGCCTAGAACCCTGTGCATCTACTCAGGGCTTTAGGCTTTGGTGAAGCCTGCGCTACTTGTTACTCACACTGGCATTCAAATTGACCAATATAAAACTGCTGCTGCTGCTGAGTTTAGCTACGCTTCAGCCTAGTTACAGTGCAGATGGACTGCAGCCACTCCTGAGGGTCCATACTCAGAGGTGCTTGTACTTTTGGAGACACAAGTAAGTTTCTAGGTTTCCAAAGGCTAACCCATTTTCTTCCCCACAGTACCCAAGAGCCCCAGTATTTCATCAGGAAAACAAGAGGTTTTTAAAGATGGATGATCAAGAAATTGCAGGCAGCAACATAAACGCTGTGGATATCCTTCCAGAGAAACAATTTGTATCAACATTTCTTCTCAACATAGAATGCCTAGGGCTGGAAAGGACTTCCGAAGGTCATCTAGTCCAGCCTCCCTTCAGTGAGCACGGATATCCTCAACCAGACCAGGCTGCTCAGAGCCTTGTCCAACCTCACCTTCAATATCACCAGGGATGGGGCCTCAACCACCTCCCTGGGTAGTCTATTCCGCTGTTCTACCACCCTCAATGTAAAGAACTTCTTCCTGATATCCAATCCAAATCCACTCTTCTCTAATTTAAACCCATTACCCCTCATCCTTTCACTCCAGGCCCTTGTAAACAGCCCCCCTCCAGCCTTCCTGTAGCCCCCCTTCAGGTACTGGAAGGTCACTAGGAGGTCTCTCCGGAGACTTCTCTTCTCCAGGCTGAACAACCCCAGCTCCCTCAGCCTGTCCTCGTAGGAGAGGTGTTCCAGCCCTCTGATCATCTTTGTGGCCTCCTCTGGACCCGCTCCATCAGGTCCATGTCTTTCCTGTGTTGAGGGTTCCAGAGCTGGACGCAGTACTCCAGGTGAGGTCTCACCAGAGCAGAGGGGCAGAATCACCTCCCTCGATCTGCTGGCCACGCTTCTCTTGATGCAGCCCAGGATGCAATTGGCCTTCTGGGCTGCCAGCGCACACTGTTGGCTCATGTCCAACTTCTCATCCACCAACACCCCCAAGTCCTTTTCTGCAGAGCTCCTTTCCAGCACCTTGTCTCCCAGCCTGTATTGATAGAGAGGGTTGTTCCGACCCAGATGCAGGAGCCTGCACTTAGTCTTGTTGAACCTCATGAGGTTCACCTGGGCACATTATCACGAGCAGCATGAAAAGCTCAATGTCATGTCACAGATTATCTCTGTACTCACTTCAACGTGCTACCCATCACTAATTGCTGCTTTAATTTTCAAAACATTCCCTTAAAAAAGGCAAGAAAATCACCAAAGAAATGGTGGTGGTCTTCACTTAGACGTGCATGCCAATAAATCATTTCACTCCACAGCCCGCGCTGGCTCTGAAGTCCCCACTCAGTTTGGATTCAGGTAACTTCTTCAGTGCCACTGGCTTTGGCATTAGGAACAGAGTCAGAACCTTGGCCACCATCCCCTGCCACTGAATACCCGAGCAGCTCCTCAGTTCTGCGCTCCATGGGACGCTAAGAGGCAGAGAGAGACACAAGTCTGCTCCTCTGAAGCAACCAAAAATAGGTCATGCGACAAGCAGAGATGTAATCTCACTCACTCTTGCTTTAAGCAAAACATGTACATCTACAAAATGAAAACAGTACCAAAGAGACGGAAGCCCAGGCAGAAGACAAAATATTAACACAAATAAACTGTGAAATGTCCTTACTGCAGGTTTCCCGATCCAACAGCGGAAACAGCAATTCATGTAAGAATTGGAGGTGTGCATTTCCTACTGGGCACTGTCTTGCAGAGGCTGACACCAGCGTCAGGGCACCACAGAAACAACACACTTCCAATTATCAAAAAGGCAGCAAGTTGAAATGCTTTGCAAAATGTAAATTCACGCCAAAATTTTAATCATCTGAGCCGGTTTCTGCTCTTAGAGTCCCTCCTCTTCTATACATGTGGGAGCTGAATTTGGATCTGCTTATGTCTTATTAATAGAAAGAAGCCTAAATGTGAAAAATTAAATAAAAAAGGGGAAAACACCTGTACTGAGACAAGGTAGAATCATGCCAGGAATCCTAAGTCTTACAAATATACTCAGACCTACCCGACATCTTCTTACGACTGTTTGATTCTACGTGAAAGAATATACATTTAGGTATACCTTCTTCCTGGGTTTCAGAGGAAGTTGTATCTTACTGTTCCTTTTGTCATAGCAATATTAAAATCAACTTTTCCCTTCAGTTTCGATTTTGATTAAGTTGTTTCACTTTATTTTATTTTAAATTCACTACAAGGCAGCTCAGTTTCCAGAATAAAACTCCATAAACTTGGACCCTCTGACACCAGTAGCAGAACTTGTCAAATTTATTGTCTATCCTCTCAGAATTATAAATAAATAAATAACTCAGTCACTTCTATCTATACACACCCCTGGAGACACAGATACATCCATACATGCATAAACCTACATCGACAGACACAAAGAACACTTTCATGTAACCACAGTCTTGATCCTAAATAAACTCCATGAAGTCTACCAGAGAGTTACTATTGATTTGATCTGGGAGATGTTCAGAGGCTGCTGTATTTGAGAGGAATCTAAGAGTCTAAGACTACACATGTAGAAGACAGACATTAAAATGTTTGCTGTGACCTATCCAGGGCCAGAACTACTCCCAAACACCCCACCATGCACTGAGTTGCAATGCTGACAGGACCTGGAGGCAGAAGATACAAAATCAATGCATTAGCCTCCCATTTTTAGTCAATAAGATCATGAATTTTAGCTACACACAGTGCTCATTGCTTAACGTTACTGTTAGCTGCAGTCTGGGGGTAGAGCTTGACATGGCAGAAGTGGCAGACAGAGAAGACCTAAGAAAAAAGCATCAGATCCATCAGTTACTGATAAATTCAGTCCCTGAGCCAAGCAGTCCTTTCACCGTGTACTCATCACTGATTTCAAACAAAAGTTGAAATGCAGTTCTGTAAGAAAATTTAGCACCATCAGGTCCTTCATTACAGCATTTTTCTACCTAGTAACACTTATACAAGGCATAGCTCTCCAAGCAGCAATGCTTAGGGCTTTGTTGAAAGCTCAGCTGTGCTCCCCTGCCCCTTAAATAACTGTACAGCAGGATGTGGATAAGGATGATCAACATTCTCCAAACTGTGCTCAGTAAGAAGGGGCTACACATTGCAGATCACCATCATATTTAAGGAGAAAAAATGAGTATGCACTACAGTAATTAAATCAAGCTAGTCTGGACGGAAAGCTCTGCCACTGTGGTGTCAACCACACTCCAGTAGAGCCCATACGATGAGTTGGCTGTGATGACTGCCAGACCCTAAACCTCCTGTAAGAGGATGGTTTGGGAGGGTCACAGGGGTCCACAGAGGTCTATGCTATCCCTTTGTTAAAATAACATACCCTTAGGTCTCTTTGGCTTGTAAATAACTGTCATTGCCACCACTTGAATTTCTATTCACTGAAACACAGTTCAGGAGGATAAAGGTTTTTAAGGAGTGAATGGACCACCCATGTTTTGTGTGCAGCGAAAGCAATGCCTACAGAGAAAGTGTGACAGCTAGTGTTTCTTAAAATCAAGCAGTTCTGATATCAGCATGCAATTAAATCATAAAAGTGGAGATGTGCATCATCAACACTTTCCAGATCCACCAAGAAAACAATTATGTCCTTATTTTTGGGTCTCGATGAACCACTGTGGTCATTTCTGAAGCTGATTAGAGGAGGTTTGGTCTTGATCCAGACATGTGAGAAAAAAACAAAGCCAAGGGTCGACCTGCAAGCCTGGAACCTTAGACTGAAAGTTCTTCTGAGCAAGCTGTGCTTCTGCCAGGGCAATGCCCGTGGGCAGTCCCCTGCCAGCCACCTGCCAGGCAGGCAGTGGCCGCTTGCATCACGGTACCAAGTCCTTTCCAAACTGCATCTGCCAAGGGCCCCTGAGCCAATTGCAGAAATGTACGCCTGGTGATTTTGTGCTTTGCCTTGTTATAAATAATAAGGTTATGTTTTCTTCATAGATCTTTTGATTTTTTTTCCTTTGGGAGACTTGTGGGTTTTAATGGCATTAATTCCTATTTGCCAACCTTGTCCGTATAAATGAGGATGTTCATTAAGTTAACGTTAAGTGATGAGCACTATAATTAGGACACATTTAAAATGCAGCACATCTAAATCAAAGACTATCCAAGATGTTCTCTTTTTTATTAAGATATAATTCGAAGGAGGCTTACTGTTTAGTTTAAAATGAATGATATTTTCCAAAAGCCTCTTCCCGCTAATGCAACGTATGGACAAAGGACACTACAAATGGGCTCTTTCCAGTCAACATTTTTTCATACGCTCTAGGGTATGACATCTTTCATTAGCTATCATATTAATATTGAGTTGATTCTGTAATTTTTTGCCACTGATAGCATTGAAGAAAGAAAGGAACACAAGGAAACACAAAGTAGTGGGCTGCATAGAACTAAACCAGTTGTGAGTTCGGGAAGCCAAATGTACCGTCACAACTTTAATGAGAAGTTGCTCAGGTTACAGCACTTGTAGTTCACCTCTCTAGGAGCAGGGGCTCATTGAGGACACATTAGTCAGACACACCACCCTTGAGGAGGTATCAGCTAAGGCAGATGGAAGTACACCAGAGATTTTATAACTTCAAGCCAAGGGCCAATTCATTCCTAGAGCATCCTTTGTGTTGTCCCCTGGAGATACATCAGTGCACCAACGTGTCCATGTTTGCCATTTTAGGCCAGACCATCTGCAATTGCAGACCAGTTTTAGCCTATGAATATCAAAGTCTCTCAGTGGGACTCTCTGAGAAGAAAATGCAGAAAATCCATGGCAAACTTAAGAAGAAAGTCCAGCTCTTACAATTCCTACCGCTGAAAGACCACACTCTCATACAAACAGACCAACCACAAATATATTTAGGCTGAGAAGAAAGTTTCTAAATGGGAGGAGGAGTGAAAAGTGCCAAATGAGGCTCTTCTCCCCCTTGTTATTTTATATCAAATCAAAATTCTATTTCTTCTCACTGTCAAAGAATTTAAAATAATGAAAGGCTTTTCAACTGCCCTCGGTGTTTAATCATATGATTCCAGCTGACTGCAATGGCTGTCATCTGGCTGACATTAAAGGCAACCCCTTGGCGAGGTCACCTTTACCAGAGACAATATGGAGCATACGGCCTGTGGTATTTTTTGCACAGCAACATATTTCCATCTATAACCAAAATTCATTATCTTCCCATGACAAATGGATAATCAGAGCCTGACTCTATTCTCAGTCACACCGGGCTGCCATCTAGGACCACGCTAATGGAAATCAAGGGACTCATCCAAAAACAGCTGGGATTAGAATTCAGATCTTAATATTTCACAGTGTCTTTCCCAAATTCGTACCCTAGTTCAGAATTTTGTCCTTGAGTTTCTCTCCTTGACTGTTGCACATTCACCCTGTCCTCTGGCAGTGCCAGCCTGGGCCGAGCCCCCCAGCCTCTGCCACAGGCAGCACTTACCCTCAGCACAGGGCATCCGTGGAGATAACCTGTTACCGTGCCAAGGATTCACTGCTGTAAACAGGGCTCTGCCAAATGCAGCCTGTCGGCAGAGAAGCTACTCAGTCCTGTGCGATTACAGCTGTTCAGATTCTCGTTCTGCCCCTTCTCCTTACTGCACTTCCCAAAAGCAGGTGGGAAATAAGCCAAGAGGGAAGGAACTAGACCAAAAGGCAATGGTAAAACGCAGGAACCAAACAAACTCAAGGAAAAAATTGCAAAGCTAGAGTGAATTAAAACCAAAAGGTCAAGAAGTACATTAAAGAAATAACACAAAAATAACCCTTCTCTCAAAATCATCTGCTTATTTTTCAGTTTATTCCTTGTGTAACTCAATTGAAAAAAGTGGCACCGGTCCACAAGAGAATCTGGCCACACACAGTAATAAAACTGGCATTTCTTTCCGGGCTATGTGGACACAAGGAAACTGCAGAGAGCCCAGAAGTGCTCATCAAGCCCCGGTAACTGGGGAAGGTTACAAAGCCCAGCGTGCTGGCTGGACAGACAGCACCACTACTCAAGCATTCAGGAACACCACATTGTATGCAAGGTCTGCAACAGAAGATGTTGAGGAGAGCACCGAAGCTCCCTGCTTCAAGGCGTAAGCTGGTAGCCCGCAAGTGTCAAAAAATAACTGGGTTTGCACATTTTTTCTTTGTTGCTTTCGTTCTCTCTCCTGCTCCTTCTGCCAGTTGCTTTCTGTTCTTTACATACCGTTTTTCATTTCATCTTCAACTGATGTGCCAGGTGTTAGCTGAGGACCACAGAACAGACACCAGCCAAGACACCACCTGACTCAGCACGACAGCATCTCGGTTTCTCTGTTACAAAATAGGAAGGAGATTTACCTGAACAGATCATTTGTGACACTCTGAAGAATTCAAAAGTAAATCAAGAGGAGTGGGCTGCACACCTCCTCCCTCCCTTTGCACACACATTCCAGTTATACCCAGCTGCAGCACACAGTCCCTTCCCCAAAGCTCATCTCTCCATCCCAGTGGCACTCAGCTCTGTGCCCAGCACGGCATTCCCTCCACGTAGGCACCCATGTATTGACCCACGATTCAAGAGACAGATGCAATAACCTCAGTAACAGCAACATGACAGGAACGAGTGAGAAAAACTACCTTTTAAATGAGCTGAAGTGGCCTGATCCAAACTCCATTAGGAGCCCAGTAGGAATTTTCCACTAAAATAAACAGGTCCATATTACCTGAAGTTTCAGATAATAGGCTCACAGATCAGCAACAGAATGAATGCCTAAAGTGATTGCTCTTCATAAATATTCTCAGATGCAACTTTCCACATCTTTTAAAATTTATGTTAAGCAATACAGAGGAATAAAGTGTGAAACCCCCACATATACTTGTACCTCTAATAGTGGAAAAAGGCTGAAATCTCTGAAAATGTGTTCGTTCTCTTGGTGAGCTTCTCCGAGTGTTAAAGACAGAAACAGTAGTGAAATTATAATCTTTATTAATCAAACTTGCATTCACAATCACTAAATCAGCTTCCAAAACTATAGCATAAGGATGGGTCTTCTCCACTTCAATTTGTCCCTTCAAGTCCTGACCCAGATCTTTGAGAAAAGGCCACCAAGCACTACGAGACCCAGGATTAAAGCAGTAAGAGACTCAATTCCCATGTCTGTCTTTGCAGTGTATTTCAGTTTGTTCAGGTCAAAGACATCAATGCTTACCCAGGAGCATCCCATGGGATGGAAATGGTCTGGAATCTCTGAAAGCACCAAAGTGTTCCTGTTTATTTCTGCAGGCACCAGTCATGCCTCCTGTGTCAACACAAATGTATTTTTTTCTCAGTAGGCCTAGCCTACTTGTTTACACATGTGATGGCACACACTGAATCTAGGCAAAACATTTTTGCCTTTATATCCTACACATGGACCAAGTGGTTCCCACTGACAGTGGTGATGCACATACTTTTCCAGGAAACATGGAAAGAGAATGCAATGGAAGTGAAAAATGTTCTCATCCACAACAAAATGGCCAGGTGGAGATCTTCATTAATTTGTGTGAGTAGCTTTCATAAAATGACATCAAAATCTTCTATTTTGGTTCTATCTTACAGATGATAAGCACTGTTGAAGAGAGATTTTTTTTTTCTAGTCTCAAACCACACTTAGCACAACGAACCTCAGCCTCAGGGGAAGACCAGATGCAAGACTGAAAAAAGTAAATGCTACATATATTTGTAGGGTCTCATAAAGCTCCCCTCACATTTCAGTACAGATTCCTCATTTGTGACCTAAAACTAGCAGAAACCACAGACATTTGCAATGCAAGACTTCAAACTACATCCTGCTATACATGAAACTGTTGAGCAGAAACAACTCAGCTCCCAGGAAGGACAGCGCAGAATGGAGTACAGGTAGCCACTTGAGAAAATATTTCTGAGAGAGTAAACACGCTTGATGTGGAGCATTTGCCCTGGAATCTGAAGAGTGTCTCTGCTGTGTACAGAGAAGGAGAGATGGGGCCTCTTTCAAGGATAGGTCATTTCATGCGATGGCAGCCAATTCAAATGACAGTCAACCCCTTCCGCTTTGTCCTAAGGAAAGCAGCACCTTCATACTCTTTTAACAAAGTACATAGCTTTCATCAACAGTTTCCCTCACAGACTGACATTCATCTTGGAGTCACAGTGCCTTCAAACCTCTCATCCTCACAGGATACTCCTAATAAAAGCTTCTTTTAGGAGAATAACTCCTCCCACTAAGTTTCTTGATGGCTGAGATCTAAAAAATAAATGGGGTAAATATTGAAGTTTTCTCACTGAAGCCACTGAGAGCTTTACATGAGTGGAGAGCACTCACAAGCTGAGTACTGGTCCTGGGGCTCAGTCTGGATTTCACTTCTGTGTCATTTTAGTGGCAATAAATCAAAAAGTGGACTCATGCTTAAAAGTGTCCTTTACCCTTCCACCCTGTGTCTCCTGGATTGCTACCAGGCTACACAGGCAACACTCCAGATAGCTGCAAATGCCCTGCCTATCTCCACACACGTTTTTGTAGAAAATTAGATGCTGGGTTGATCAAAACAGGTCATTATTTATCCACTGCAAATAAAAAAACAAGTGATGAAGTGTGTTCTCAAATAGATCCTGACAGTCAAGTGCAACAGCAAACAAAACCTAACGGTAATGTACCCATTTTCATGTACACATTGGAAATCACAGGCTAAATTCTGCCCGGTGCAGAAGGAGGTAGAAAAGGAAATTATCCTGGGGAAGAGATAAACCAAACCATTCTTGTTTTATTGCATGATCAACACATTTCTGGAATATTAGTGTCTTAGCACTTCCTCCTCACTTCTGCTAACTACCACTCCCCCATGAAAAGCTCCAGGATGCAGCCTATATGAAAGTTAGTGTCTTGTATGACAGCCATGCAACACAACCAGCCTAAGCTGTTCACCACAAAAAAGCACTGTGATTTAGTCTTCATTCATTTTCATTAATAGGACACCCTCATGTGAGTACAGGTCAAAACTGCTTTAGAAAAGTGTCTATTATTAGAAAGTGCCTTTGTTTCCTCTGCAAAAAACAAACCGGTATTGTTGTGTAAATGAAATGAAATATTACACATCTTGGAAAAAAGGAAATCAATCAGAAATAAATAAAGTTTCTAGATCACACCAATCTAAAGTTGCTGCACAATTAAAATCTCTGCCAGCATCATACTGCTATGTGGCCTACCTAGAACTGGCGACAGATATGTTTTCCAATGTTGAAAGTCAGAAACCCAAAAATGAGCAACACCTCACTGTTCAGTTTCTTGAGACCCCACAGACCAAGGTCACAGTCTCGAGGTTTAATATAACGCAATGCGCAGCCAGGATGGACAAGGAGGATGGATTTTTCCAGCTATCTAGCCACAATGTATGTAAGACTCCACAGACTAGAACAGACAACTCCAGTGGAAGACCAGTTTGAGTGAGACCTGGAAGACACCAGTCCATCATGGCAGCAGACAGCATTGGGAACAATGTTTGATTTCACTCTCAGGCTTTCTTCGCTGTCCCAACGAGCCAAAGATTAAAAGCATCTCTACCAGGAATGCTACCCCACAAGTAGCTGAGTGGACAGGTGACCATCTTCCAGGGAGAGCACTGAGGTTGCCCTTAAGGACACCAGGCAGAAGGGACACCAAAAGCTGGGCTAAGACCAAGAACTGAGGAGTGGAAGCTGGTTTCAGCCGAGGCAGCTGAAATAATTCATTTCCCCTCTAATGCAGCACTGCAACATAAAACAAGATATGAACCAGCTTGTAAAACATTCCTTATTTCTTGTCCTCTATGATTCTAGTAATTAACTCTTAAAAACAAGCACATACATATCAGGAAATAAACCAATATGTAAAAACCTTACAAATTGACTGCAGTCTTGCTATGACCCTGTCATTTCATTTCTCCTTCCAACAGGAACGTTCCTGCAAACACCACTGCAGCCATGCACTGACCCCACACTACAACCAGCCATGCAACATCCACAACCTACTGAAATACCCATAACACAGACTTATTATAAACTCACATCTGCAATCTGGCAGATCCCTCAGTAATTTTTCATTCTGTAACTTGTCCTCCAAAAGCCTCAGTACTTGGAGCAACACCATTCCCTTGCACTGACCATACCAGCACTAAACCTGACCCCAACAGGGCTCAGCTGGATGAGAACAGGGATTCTGCACACACTGTTGCTGGAGCTGCCTGTTCTGCTTCTCATGGGGTTAGCATTTACTCCTGCTTTTAGCTGACACGCTGCCAGGGGAGGCAGGCGTTAGACCTCAGCGGGATGTGGGCAGTCAGGGTGGCTGGAAGGTTTCCATTAATACTCTGTGATGTGTCGCAAAGTAACTTGCCAGCTTTGGTAAACAGCAGGAAGATTTCCAGTTGATCAGCTCTGTCTAGTGATTAAGAGACTGACGTGCATTTAAAGGTAAAATCCAGATACTAAAAACATTAGAAAAATATACCTTAAGACCCTTGCTAGCTGAAACATTGAACCATAATGCAGTGACTAGGGAAGTGATCCTGCCCCTGTGCTCAGCTCTGGTGAGGCCGCACCTCGAGTACTGTGTTCAGTTTTGGGACCCTCACTACAAGAAGGACACCGACGCACTAGAGCATGTCCAAAGAAGGGCCACTAAGCTGCTGATGGGTCTAGAGCACTTGTGAGGAGCAGCTGAAAGAGTCGAGGTTGTTTAGCCTGGAGAAAAGGAGGCTGAGGGGAAACCTTATCACTCTCTACAACTATCTGAAAGGAGGTTGTAGAGAGGTGGGGGTCTGTCTGTCCTCAAAAGTAACAAGTGATAAAACAAGAGGAAAAGGCTTCAAGTTGTGCCAAGGGAAGTTTAGATTAGATATGAGGAAGAATTTCTTTACCAAATGGGCTATTAGGCACTTGAATGGCTTGCCCAGGGAAGTGGTTGAGTCCCCGTCTCTGGAGGTATTTAAGAGTCACATAGATGTAGTGCTGAGGGATATGGTTTAGTCAAGGTCTTCTCAGTGTTCAGTTAATGATTGTAACAGGTGATCTTAAAAGTCTTCTCCAATCTAGGAAATTCTGTGATTCTGTGATTCGTAAAAACAATGTACCTTACACAAACCAAGTACATTAGAATTATTTACAAGATCATTACCATCTGCAAAAGCTGTTTAAAATTTCCATCAGTGAGCAAGAGATCTGTGCTTAAACTGACAGTCCCCTCCCTTGAGCACATCTACACTGTCAGCCCTTTGATACGACTGGTTGCGAGCAAGTCATTTTACAGCCTGAAGACCAAGAGAACCCAAAAGAAAGTTTAGGCAAACAAATCCAGTCGTTCGAAGTGGAAAACCTGCTTTCTTTATCCTCTAAACACTAGTTTCATTTAAAAGGCCCACAGATCACACCGTCAGCTCACGCAAACCAGCACATCTGCACCGAAGTCAGCTGTAGCAATCTGCATGCCGTAAAATCAGGGTCCGTAGCTTTGCCCTTCCCACCTGTTTTGTTTCCCATCTCCAACCCCCACCGTACGCACACAAACCCCACCAGCATCGTGCCACAGCTGCAGAGGGGCCAGCAGCCACCCCTAGGGCTGCAGGGGGGCCAGCAGCCACCCCTAGGGCTGCAGAGGGGCCAGCAGCCACCCCTAGGGCTGCAGAGGGGCCAGCAGCCACCCCTAGGGCTGCAGAAAGGCTGTGCCTTGGCTCAGCGAGGAGACCTTGGCGACACCAACCACTGTCCTCCACAGCCAGTCCCTACGGGGTGCCGTGACGTAACCCCTGGCTACCTACAGAAAGCACCGATACCCCATTTTAATAAGTCATACTCGTTCTGGATTGCAAGTTGTGGGTGTGCAAGAGGAGAAGGGAGAAAAGGGAAGGACTTGCCCAGGTGGCCACCACCACACGTGTGTATGTATTTGCTTCCTGGGCACAGCCAATAAATGTCAAACAAATCTCGCTTTATGAAAAGCTGTCGTGTTTGTCTAGGACTTTCCACACCCACATTTTCAGTAGCACAAAGCTGTGCCTTAGGCTGATCTTTCTCACTCTTCTTCTGGAGAATAATTTTTGGTTTCTGTGGATAGTTGAAGAGAAAACCTCTGTGCTGTTTGAATCAAGAATCAGAGGAGAGGCAGGGTTTTCTCCCACTCAAATAAAGTTCCTGTGCACAGATAACAAAATGGGTTTGGGTTTCAACCAGGACATGTCCACATTTATTTACATTGGTAAAGGTGGGTTTGGAAATAATCAAGCTCTGAAGAGAGGAAATATGTTTAAATCAGATGTTTTTAAGCTTACTGAAATGAAATTATGTCTTTGCCTTCCCGTACACCAGACTGAGGGCTCATTTATACAGAGCAGGGTATGAGTAATTTTACTGCTAAAGTTACACCGATACACAACCTTCTGGATTAAACATCTACATGGGAGGTCCACCAAGTCTAAGTTTTAGTACCTCAGTTACTGAGGCTACATAAATACTTTAAAATAAAACAACTGATGAGTGTCATTGCTCCTCTGCCCTCTGAAGAAACCACTCAAAAGGCTCAGAAAACACTTGTTCCGAGCTGAGACCAGAGGACTCTTTTCACAAGCACTTGTGCACAAATACAATCCCACAAAAGGGACCGCTTTACTTTGCCAACCTCATCACCAAGCCATCTGCTCTTTAAATGACCAATCAAATACCAATGTCTCCAGCAGCCAAGGTGCACTGTAATGTGCAGAGAAAACTACTGTTTTAGGAAGGCAGAGTTTGCCGTATTCCTTCTAACCACTCATCCACAGCCTCAAGCATCTGGTCATTCTGTGTGTCCCACACACTGCGAGAGCACACTGGAAATGTATGATATATGTGTATGACTAAACTACAGATAAATGCAGATAAACATGTTACAAATAACCTAAACAGCAACAAAGCCTCAGGCAGCACCGCTAACTTTGTACAACGATAGCTGCTTATACAAAACTACACATAAACACAATTGTGAGTACTGCATGTGCTTGATCTGCTTTAACTGTGAGGTCCGTTTATATAACTTATTTTTAAATCTGCGGTAACTTGTAATTTGCATAGGCATTGTTATGCTAAGGACTCGCTAAAAATACACATCAACATTTGGTTGGTTCTCATTTTCATTCACAGTATCACTTTTATGTATTCTTTTATATGTATATACACATATATATATTTATGAACAGACAGCAGTCCTGATAGTACACTGTCATTACCTTTTCATGCTCTATTTTGCAGGACAAACAATCTGAGCCAACTGTAATGCTCACAGGGAAAGCTCCAACAATGAACGGATGGCATAATGAGGAGGGAAGGAAGGAATGATTTTCACTGTCCTGTTTATGAAGAACTTCCTATATTAAAACCAACAATAACACAATTTAGGAAAGATAAATTATTAACAGAACCCCCCCAAACCATTCTTGACTATTTCTATTGTTGACATGCGTAATCTGCTCTTGTATCTCTACTTCATTAGCTTGCAGCACTTCTAATATATTTTTCCAAAAGATTAACACCAAATTTCAAATTATCTAATTACAGCTTTATGACATTTTATGCCTATTTCAAGATGGTAAATCACCTTTACATGCCTACGTGTACAGCCGTGCCGCGCTCTGAATGTCTTTCCCGTGCAGTTCTCTGCAACTCTGGCAGACTCACCTCAACAATAACTAACCAGCGTGACAATAGAGGATCCTGTTGCCCACACACTAATCTGCATTGTCCCACTGCTGAAGAGAGCCATCATGGAGATGGAACATCTTCTCCATTGATACGGCAGAGAGCAGGTGTGTCTCAGAATGAGGTGTTACATGGGTAACATGCATGACGGGGGGAAAAAAAGCCAACCTGCACGTTTAGAAAGAAAAGCACGGCAGTAATATTTATACTACCCAGAGGCATAAACCACACAGGATTCCTAGAACCAGGCATTCAGGCTAATCATCGGGCTGGTATAAAATGAAGTAGTGTCCTTCATGTCCATGGACTCATAATGACAGGCTCCACTTGGTAATTAAACCCTGAACGTACACACTTCGCTGGTTAACTGGTACTACTGGCCTCCCTCCTGGTCTGCAACGGGATCTATGTCATTTTTACAAGCTGCATGACATAATAGGATAACAGATAATGGATCAGTCAACAGGCCTTGACCCTGGGGCCCCTTTTCTCCTTCTTGACTTCAACAAAACCTCTCTTTATTGACGCAGATCCCAAGACACCGCTGCTGAGCGGATTCCTTCTGTGTACTGCATTGTTTGGGGTCTATCATTGTGCATCAGCAATTTTACGGCACATACCTACACACCAGATCAACACAGACTGCACTAAGTTGTTCATTACAGCTTTCACAACAGCATCTCGTTCTTTGGAACGCCGTGCCTCACAGAAACCAGCAGCCCATTAGGCACTGTAGCAGTGCAAGCTCGCAGGGATTTCATAAGCAATTCCTAGAAAAATGAATTTACTACAAATTAACATTACTTTTTACAAGACTGTTCTTTTAAGCTCTATTTTGGGATGAAGTCTTAGAGCCTGACTCAGCAAACACAGAGTGTTACTCTCCTGACACGGAGGTGAACTGCAGCTTACTCATGTGAGAAACAGCTTGACTGCAGACGTGACTGCAGTGACAGGGATTTTGATTTCCCAAGGAGGGAAGCAAGGTTCACGCTCATGGAAGACATGTGGTGGGATTTACAAAACTGTTCAGCATGTGATGGTCTAACCAAAAGCCAGGAGTAGCTGTCTTGTGGCTGCTTATATGGAAGCAGGGTGATACACAACACTTGTGAAAGTCACACATACGGTGTGTAAATCTGACGTTTAAACAAAATTCCAGAGTAACACACAAATACTCTGTAAGGTGAGTTTGCCTAAACTGAAATGTAAGCGAAGCCAAAGAAACAGCAGGAAGCAGATAGGAAGTTTTCAAGGTTCTGGCCAAGACACCTAACAGACTCAAACCTCCTCTGAATACATGGAAAAAAGAATTCATGAACTCAGGATCAGAATTCTATTTAACCAGGAATTTTAAATGGAACCATGTTCCCAGCTTCTTTTCTGGGAAACCCATGGCATTCTGCCCGGGATGGCAAATGTGGCCCTGGGCAGCAGCAGACCTGCCTAGCAGCCAAGACCACCACTCCCAGCACCGGCTGCTACCGGCACTTCCCTAGTTACACCTTTAACATTTCCCTATTTAAAGAAAAACAACAAAACACACAAAATCAAACCCCACCAAACCCCACCAACTTTAATTTAGCTGAAATGGACATAAAATATGATATCCTAATGAAGCTCTAAACAACTCTTAAAATGGTAATTTCCTATTCCTCACTCCTCAGTGTGACAGTTTACTCCTATGTGGTGTTGTTTTTCTAATCTCTCTGTTCACCACTTTCTTGACATTGCTGCAAAAACCTGTCTTGGCCAGTCAGAACAGATACAAACTTGTAATACTTTCCATAGTCTTGAATGGAGAGCAGAAGACAAGCTTCAAAAGCGGCTGTTAGGTTACATTCATGGGCCATAATGGTCTTATTTTGGCAATCAAACTAGGAGCATTAAGATTATGCTTTTCTTCTCTCTCCTTATCAAATCTTCTATGTGGGTTTTTGTCATTTAAAAGAACTAAACATTCAAACAGTAAATTTGAAATCAAATATAAGCAGTACTGTAAACTTGTCTAAACCAATTTTCTTAAGTTTCATATGATGCCATTACTAGTGAATAATAGCAGAGACATTTGTTTCCAACAGGAAACACAACTCACAGTCTCCTGTAATTCTTAGTCTATTTTCAAATTACTCCAAATGCACTAGGAACCACTAACTTCACATTTTTGCAACTAATTTGGTCCAAACCGACATGGGAACCCCCTACATACTTGTTAATAACACCTTGCTTTGAAGTGCAGAGGAGCAGTAACACGACGTGAACTACACAGTGACTCTGGGTGTCATTAGTCACCGAATGTGCTGGGCGATTGCAGACTGGTAGGGCATTAACGTGACGCTGCTGTAAACTGCTGTTTGCTCTGGCTGATTCGGGCGTCTGCAAATCGACAAACACTTACTGCACACAATTTATGAAGCAGATTTCCATTCACCAAAGAACTGTAAAAAAATCAAATAAAATCAAATAAAATGTAATCACATTACATTTTGAGATGTGGATGAAATGTCTCCATAAACACAGTGAATAGCTTGGATTGCTCATACACCTGGAGCCACTGTGTCTTCCTGTCTACAGTACTTAGCACATGGTACTGGGACATGGCAGCACTTCTGCTGAGTCACAGATGAAATGTTCTTTCCATTCCAATACATATTCCAAAGCACAATTAACATTCCTTTTATATTTAACACTATGCTTTAAAGTTATATTTTTGAAATTATAAGTCTTAAATTATAATTTTTAAATGATGTTGTACATATCAAGACAGCCCATCTGCTGGAACTCATAAAAAAACTAGGAAGATGAAAACTGTTACCAATGGCACTTAGTTCCACAGCTTCTTTTTATATGGGAAGTAATACATTTTTTCTTTTCCTCTGGACAGTTTTTATGCCTTTTTACAAACACATCATAAAGTGTTAATACTGTTTCTCTGCTTGTGGCTTATCAACACAAAATTAAGAGTTCAGCTTTGCACTCTTCAAAGGGAAAACCTTACCTCAAGACTCAACGCTTCCAGTCCACATGGGCTGGGTTCCCATAAGATACTCCAGCACTCCTTAAATGACTGTGACATTTTCTGTGAAATTTCTGTCCCCTGGAAGACCTGTGGCACAAGGAAGACCTGGGACGGAGCCTGCCACTCTTGCAGGCATTTTGCCCTGGGCTTTGGTGGGAAGGCAGCGGGCCAGCGCAGCTGAACCTCCCCTGCAGCAAGCCCTGCCAGCCGTGGTTTGCATTTAAAGCAAACGGTTCTGCTTTGAGCAGAGTTTGGGAGCTCTGAGAATGCAAAGAAACACAAAATTCGGAAAGAACAAAGAAAAAGCAGCAGCAGCCAGCAGGCTTAGACTTTGACCGTCAGCAGTCAGATGGGCTCTGAAAACACAATACATTTCTGCTCGCTGCTAAATTCAGTTTAAATGCTGTTCAGAAACATCTTCTTGAAGCCTACTTTTCTTCCTAACACTATTCGCCAACTCTCTCACCATGAAAATTCATAAAAAATTATTCTGAATAGCATTTGTAGCAAGTATCTGTGAAAAACTTCTTTTACTAAAGCATAAAATGATGACTTTGTTTGCTTTGCCTTCTAAAAAAAACCCTAAAAACCCAGCAAACAAGAAACATTGTCAGCCCCTCCCTCTGAGGACAGCCTCCCAGGAAAAAGCACAGGCTTGACAAATTCAAAACTCCAAGGCTTGGCTTGTCATTTCTTTAACATAAGGGGTAAAAGAACCTCTGATTACAACTGATACTTTGAATTGATCATTTCCTACTGCCCTTTATTTTGGAAGCATAAGGGAACAACTCCAACTACTGCTTATTCCAGCCCTTAAGTATTTTTTCAAATAGTACTGAAGTCGTTTAATTTCAGCAATGACTTCATTTCGGCATTTTTAAAATGGAAAAATCTTGCAGTACTACAAAAAGTGATACAAACTGTACATGGGGCCTTAAGTAGTTGGAGAGTCACCGAGCAGCCTGGTAGTCATCTGGCAGGTAAGTTATACACACAGTGTAACAGCTTTACTCATCTCTGTCTCCGGGCTGCATGCTCTGCCACACTCCCCCTCCCGCCCTCTGCAAACCAGCGGCCGAACGCAGCCGCTCAGCGCGGTGCCAGCAGCGGACCCTGGCCAGGCAGCAACAACACCTCACCCCCCAGGACCACTCCAGGGCACGGCTGGCTAAAGGAGACACAACTGCAACATCCCAGTGCTGGAGCCATCCTTGACTGTGTGAGCAGCTGATGTGAGTTAAGAGTAGCCCCAGTTTGTAAGTGGGACCAGAGCACAGTGCCGGTAACAAACTCGGTGCCGCACTGAGCTTTACATCATTTCTTTGCTGCTTGTTGTGCACATTTGACCTGCTGGCTTCTCTGGATGTCTCCCACGGCCACTCTAAGGACACCCCTTCTCTTACTGATCCCACGCATGATACAGCTTGCAAACATCCAAAGTGCATCTGCAACACAAACATCTACTTTATAGTAATACCCAGAGTAACCCAGCAAGGACAAGGGACTGCATTCAGCTGGAAAAGCGTAAGAATAAACCCCCATCACCTGAGATGTGAGAACTAGCTCACATGGTTTTTCTCGGTTACAGTGAGCAGTGAACACGCAGGAGGAAAACACAGTTGATCAAAATCAAACCGCTGAGTTATGTAAGAAGTAAAATCAGGTAACTTTTGGTGAGGAAAAAGGAAACCCAAAATGAAACCCAAAAAACCTCCATAAGAGCAAGCAAATGGCATGACTCGCATTTCTGACAGCAGCATTCCAGGAACCGCAACCTGTACACAGATTTGTTGGTTCAAATATCACGTAGAACAAGAGCTAAATACTCTGACACGCGATCAGAAAACTCACAGTGGATTGTCACTTATCTGCTGTGCCACATCACTGCCAAGCTGCAAAGGAGCGCAGTATGTTCAACACGCACATTCTCCCTTCATGGAATAATTTTAGTAAGATACACCTCATAACAGAGGAAGACTCCATGCAATTAAAAGACTGAAACAGAAATCTTGCATAGGTCACTGATGCATACCTGCCACACAGGGGAAGTCTGTGTCAGGCAGAAGGGGAGCTAAGGGGATGCCTGTAATGGCAAATTCAGAGGCAACTCAAGTGGTCAGACAGGTATCAGGGTGGGAAATCCAGCAAACACAGACCACAGCTCTGCTACCAGACCCTTCCAGTCCTCTTCTGACTCTGTCTTCCAGAATAACTTCCACTCACCTTCCACTTTCAGAGATAAACTATTCATTTTCTTCATTATGTTACATATTACATTTATAATACTGATTGATGTGCGTGCATGAGAGTTAAACCAAACTCAGCTAGAGAGGAGTTAACTGATTTGACGAAAACTCATGAGGAAAGGAGGAGCAAAGCCAGTAATGAAACCTTGTAGTCCCATCTGTATGTCCTCTGCATTTATCTCTGTGTTTAACCAGTATGCCTGAAAACATAAATGTCAAGTATTTAACAGAGAGTTCTGACCATAACGATTTATACAGCAACATGAAATTCAGAGGGTCTTTACGCCCCACAACTGGATAAAACACACAGAGACAGTTGCAGCAGATGAGCGTAGGGCTGCCCCACACCACGCATTTCACCCAGAACACCAGGCACGTTGCAACAACGAATGAAAATGCTGAAGAACCAAGGAAAGCAGAAGGAAATGCAGAACTTTTCCCAAAAAAAACCTTTTTTAGGCTATTGCAGTGAACCGAACTTAGTATGACAATACCCAGTCTGGTCAAACCACCACAAAGCACTCACTCCACCAGCCTCCCGCTCACCATGGAGGATACCTGCTCAACGGCACAGCTCCTTCTAGCACGATGCTGGGCAATCAGTTCCACACTCGCTCCAACAGCAGCACGGTATTTACTGAATCCTCATTACCAGTTTTACCAGCTCTCATGCAAGCACTGCTCAGCTCTCATTACTTGCTTCGTCCCCAAGATAGCTATAGGTGCTGTGGAAGGACTGGGTGCATTGCAGTGAATACAGCAATGTCATTAGTAATCTAGGATTGCTTGAAGATGTGGGAGTAAAACTGCAGGGGACTCGGAATAATCCCGCAGGGTGAAATGCAGCTGTGGATGAGAAACCAGGACTATTTCTGATACCGTTTGTAAAGCATTGTATTGGGTCTGACTGAGCTGGAGTTCATTTTCCCCATAGCAGCCTTCCCAGCGCCGTGCTTTGCGTTGAGAGCTGGAAAGGTGCTGACAACAAACCCGTGTTGTGGCTGCTGCTGGGCAGGGCTCGCACAGCACCAGGGCTGCTTTTCCAACATGCCCCCGTGGTGGGATGGGATGGACAAGATCTTGGGAGGGGCCACAACTGGGACAGCTGACCCAAACTGACCAAAGGGATATTCCATACCATATGATGGCAGCTCAACAATAAAAGCTAGGGAAAAAAAAGGGGGGGGAATCAGCTACGCGTTTGGAGCCCTGCTTCCTGAAAAGGGGCCAGATGTTGCCTGCTGATGGGAAGCAGAGAATAAATCTTTGTTTTCTTTTGCTTTCACACGCAGCCTTGCTTTGCTTTTCATTAAACTGCCTTTGTCTTAGCCCATGAGTTTCATCGTATTTTCTCCCCCCTGGTCCAGCTGAAAGGAGGATGGGGGAGTGACAGAGAGGCTTGGTGGGCACCTGCAGTCCAGCCAAGGTCAAATCATCACAAGCATAAACTGAAAGACTAAGTCAGTGAAGAAGACATGATATATCAGGACACACGCTCTGCTCTGAATGAATAAAGAAGGCTCTAAAGAATGTAAGGACATTATTTCTCTTGATTCTTTGGAAACCTAGAGTCCTTACACAGGAGTCTTACAATTAAGCGAGTAATTCAGAGACATTTCACCCTCACCGTTCCAGTGCTGTTTGCAGGGCTTGGGAAGGATGATTCTCCTACAACACTATTTAATACCCTGCAGTATTTTGAAGTTTTACCATCAAGTTTTACCCTCTATCAAACATCAGACCGGACTGACTTGAGAACATAAACTCTCGTAGCAGTAACTGTAAATAATTTTCCCCAACTACCACAATATTTTACACCTGAAAAACACAGACAGCTGGGTATAGCTTCAGAGTCAGGATACCTAATGCAGCCTGACTGAGAAGTACCCAGCTTTCCTGCAGCAGAACTGATGATGCACTGTTCCCACAGCCAACAACCACTGAGAGCTGTAGCTCTGCTACACCACCACCACGGTTGTGACTAAATCCAACACAAGCCCACACTGCCAAGTGGTTTCACTTCTCTTAAATACTTGTACTTTGTCTTATCAGTGGTAGTTCACCATATTGGACAGGATCCAGAGCACAGTCTTCTGCTCATATTCATAAGCTAATTCAAAAGGTAGAAAACCAATTTCAAAACAAAGCTGCTTAAAAAATTACTAATAAACCTGAATTTGGTTTCCTGATAAATCTAATGCCAATAACAAATATTTGCTGGTTATGCCTGATATGTTACCACAAATACAGACAAAGCAAAAGGGAAACATTAATGTTGAGTTGAAGATCTGTGAAAAACCATTCACTGAAATATGGTCTCTGTATGAAACTAGAAAATTAAGCTTATTTATTTGACTATAGTAGAAATGTTCAGCTACTTTCTCAGCAGAACTCAAATTGACAATTATATCATCTCACAACTGAAGATGACTCTCAGCAGAGGGGCATCAAAACACTGATAGAAAAATCTGATTTGAGTGCTCTACAACTCAACTAACAAAATAAGATGTAACACCTGGAAACTGAAAATAACCAAACTTCAATTGGAAATACATGTGATTTTTCCAATAATGAAACAATAAACCATCAGGAGAACTCATTAGTGAATGTACCCTCTTTTCCTCAAGAGGAGATGTGTTTTCATTTGGCTGATGTGTTTGTTCTAATGCAAAAAAGTTGGTGGATATTCTGTGTAAGAGTTCAGAATACTGTCAAGCACCATTCTGGCATTAAAAACTGTGAGTTTATAGGGTCTTCTCAGAACAAGCCTGAACATTTTGAGATCTCCTTAACCACCTAAGCAAGAGTATGACCACCCTTTTTAGAACAAAAGTCCTGTGTCTGTCTGTAAGAAAACAGCATCATCATCTTTTTTCAGACCTTCTCTGATGCTCTCTACCATCTTTATGCCTTTCAATAGTAAAGCTTAACTGAAAGGCCTTGTCTCCAGACCAGGAATTAGTTAACTCTTTAGAATGATTATTCCCTAGCCAGCAACTACATGTAGAGTAGAAGCTCTAGTGTTTCCTACACAACAAGCAGGGACGAGCAAGTTGAGACTGCCAAGAGGTTGCCTACGGTCTCCCTTCCTAGCTGGATTACACACAGTGGCAAAGGAGCCTTAGATTACTTGGTCATGCTGCAGGTCTTGCTGGTTTTGATGGTACTTCTGTGACTTAGATTTTTAAAGTGACCATGGAAAAAGTACTTAACAGACCTATAGGTTTACCATTCTTTGCTCCTCCATTAGTACTCATTCAGGCATCCAGCAGGATTCCTCACCACAGCAGCATTCTTTAATTCCACATGAAGTATTTCTGGGATGGGAGTTCACGTGCTATACCAATAGCAGGCTGTAAGGAGCTAGATGTTCAAATGGTCCTGCTCCCAGTTAATTCCAGCCAATAAACTGCACGCTTTAGCTAAAAAATAAATAAATTTAAAGTACACTAGATACACTCTAATTTTACCTTCCTTAGCAACTGCTGCAATTGTATTTAAGGGTATTTAGGGATCATGAATGGGGAGAAAGAAAATCACAAATGGTTAGCACAGTGATCCAGGAGACACTCTCCTTGTTCAGACAGAAGCCCAATAGCCATGGAAGTCTAAACCCTTTTGCTCCGCCCTCCTGCCCTGATCTGGAGACTTTGGTGAGACGTTCAACAGAAGGGATTAAATACCGCTCTTATTCTGGCCACAGGGATTGTATTCCTGACTAACGATCACTGGCTGTTTCATGTGCTCCCACATTATTCTGCGTTCATCTATAAACATAATGAAAACCATTTGCACTCTTTGTTGTATCTGGCATCGGAAGGCGGAGGGCTGCGCAGTGCCCAGCGCTGGGCACGTACAATGAGACACTGTTCTGCACCGCAGCAGCAACAATACGGGTCTGAGCTGAAAGGGTAAATCACAACCACATGGCTCACATTTAATGAGTGTATTTTTATACACACGAACAATCACAGACGCGTACTACAATCCTTCCTACTCCATGTGCAAATCCCACGAAAACCAAAGGTATCATCTGGTCAGTCAAGATCACTCTGCTGTCCACACGAAGCGTAGACACGGTGTCACTCTGCCAAAGGAGCACAGGAAGATTATTATTTTTTTTTAAATAATGAGTATGCATTAACTAGTTGGGTTTTTTAAATCATTATAATTTGGCGATATCAAATCCAGCTTTTCCAGACCAATGAATGGCACATATGACACAGAAACAGCGTTCCTGCCAATTTTCACATTTCCATCACCTTCCATTGAGATGTTAATAGCAAAAAAGGAGGTTTAACAAAAAATCAAAACTAATGACTCCTAGCAGAAATATCTCACTTCTTTTTTTTTTTTTTCCACTTGTTACATCCCTTCAGACTGCCAGATGAAAACTTCAAGGAAAAATGCTCTCCCTGAGAATAAATGTACTGTATTTTTTGCTAAAAGAGGAAAACACAATGAAATCCATAAGCAATTCAATAAAAACAAAAAGGCAACCGTAACTGGAACTGCTCTCATATAGTTCTTGATTATCAGATTAACAGCTGCAAATAGGAAATTTAAAAATATTTCTGGTTTTACAATTCTGATTAATTTTCCCTGTGAAAACATGCTATTGCTTAACTTTCTGCTTGTCTCTACTTGCTAAAACTAATGGATAAAATACTAAAAATTGCTGAATATCCCATCAGAGGCCTCCACCAGTTAGCTGTGCAACTTTAAGCACAGAAACACTGCAGTGAAACTCAGTGTCCTCACATCTGCTCAGGTCTGTAAATACATTACTAAGACATGGCCTCATCTGGAGAAGTAGCATCCATCATTTTTTTTGGATGAGCCTGGGAGAAATCAAAGAGAGGAACTCCACCGTGGACTGCTGGCTGGGCCAGGAGAGCTGAAAAAGTAGGCGTTCACACTCTCTGAGACCAAGAGAAAACCATCCCTCAGTGCTCTGGACACACCTTAGGCTTGGATCCCACCTCTGGAGAGCACCAAGCACTGGAGCAGATCAGGAGACGTTACGGTCTGATCACACCATCCACGCTAACAGAGACAACGGTCATGGGGACACTACTGTCCCTTGGAGAATGTTCTTCAGAAGGGCTTGAGCCCTCACATGGAGTGGGGAACAAACCCCTCAGGAATGAGTACATGTGAGAGACTGTGAAATTTCCTGAAAACCTTGTTATTGGCAATAAATTCTATACGGAAGGTATTTAAATGTAACAAACAGCGAGGTAACACCCTAAAATAGATTGTGCGCAATGTCCTAAAATAGATTGTGCACAGGCTTACCGTTTTCCAATAAAAATCTAGAAAGGAATTAATGTCCACATCACCCAGCAAGTGTAAGATTTTCTAATGTACATCCATATTATGGCATCGCCAGACACAGATAAGATGGAGATAAAACGGTTACTATGAAAAATCCAGTTGGTTTCAAAGAGTTAGCTCACCAGTATCACAAAAAAGCCTCCAGCACTGCTATGGTGCACCTTTATTACGGTACTCTTTATGTCACAACCCAGGTTTTAATAAAATGTTTTGAGGAACTGTGAAATATTTTAGACATACAAGTTTCTGGTGAACAGGAAAATAGGTCACTACAATGAGAAAGTTGCTGTCATTTATCTGATGGAGTTTTCTTTACAAGAATAATACTGTAATAAGAACGTAACACTAGTAGTGGGATTTTATATTTGCTGTGACCCAGCATTTGAATATATTTTTGCAGTATAATAAAACTTTGCTAATAAAGCTGTGAGCAAAAAGATCATTTGCTTTTGGCAGTGCAAGGATGTTCGGTCCAGGATGGACAAAAGGCCAGTGGCCTCAGCAGACCACTCAAGCACAGAGTGCAACTCACTGTGGGCCCTGCACTTGCCCACACTGCAACCCAGAAACGTAACCCAAATCCACGATGGCAGAGCAGAGCTGGCTTCAAACCCATGGCAGTTTCACAGCTCCAGGCACCGAGTATTTACCAAGAGCCCTTGTGCAATCGTACAAACTGTCCCTCAGCTGAAGCCCATGTTTGCATTACTACCTGCGGCTGTACAGGAGATGGCCATCCAGGCTAGGAAAACACCCGTGGTGTTTGGTGTGGATATGCCACACTACTATTATAAAATGGGGATCAATCAGAAAGAAGAAAAGAAAGAAGAAAATATATGAGAGCTACAAAGATGATGACGGCACCGGAACATCTCTCTGACGAGGAAAGGCTGAGAGCCCTGGGGCTGTTTAGCCTGGAAAAGAGAAGACTGAGAGGGGACCTTATTAATGTTTACAAATATCTGAAGGGTGGGTGTCAAGTAGAAGGGGCCAGTCTCTTTTCAGTGATGCCCTGTGATAGGATGAGAGGTAATGGTAGCAAGGTGAAACATGGGCAGTTCCACCTCAACATGAGGAAAAACTTCTTCACTGTGAGAGTGACAGAGCCCTGGAACAGGCTGCCCAGAGAGGGTGTCGAGTGTCCTTCTCTAGAGACTTTCAAGACCCACCTGGATCTGTTCCTGTGCGGCCTGCCCTGGGTGTTCCTGCGCTGGCAGGGGGGTTGGACTCAATGATCTCTGAAGGTCCCTTCCAACCCCTACCATTCTATGATTCTGTTAAGGTAATATTGAAAATGACGGGTTTTAGAAAGCCTTATAGTGATTCAAGGACACTTTACTCTTAACCAGTTTCTCCCCTTACACAGTTATGCTGCCTTGATAATTTTTTTCAAGACATTTTTATCCATTTCCTTCATTACAGACTTACTTGCAGTAAGGAATAAGCACTGGGTAACCAAGTTCCACTTTGTTTGCAGAACTGATTTGTTTGTTTTGACATTACTTTAACTTTTCTGATTAAAAACCAGCACATAGTGAGGGTGCAGTCCCACTACTACTGAACTTAACAGGTACCTGGGTGGCTGCAGGACTGCTCGCAAAATAAGGGTCAAGCTAAAGGTTCATGCTGCTGAAGAGCACTCATTAAATTCATACTCTTCTCTAACTTATTTTTTTTTTAATTAAACATGAATTGTGCTTAATATTCATAACATTTTATCTTTTCAGAGGTAAAACCTGGGTAAAATTTTCCAAAATTAAAATATTTTTTATATACAACACCTTTCTGTAATCTATACTTACTGCCAGGCACCAGAGAACCAGACAAGGTACTTGTGGGCCAGCTCTCCCCATATTACTGTCCACACTTTGCATCACTTACCACATTATTTGGAGAATAATTCCATGATCTCTGAGCTGACACACCAAAACCTCGATGTTCAGGCCAGATAAGCATCCATGATCCCTACACTTCTGTTTACATCAACTGGAGTAATCAGTTCTTTTCACAGCTAGATGCGATGACTCAGTCAAACACTTTTTCCAACGGAAACCTCATTTTCTAAGGAGCGAATTTAAACACAAGACACCCAGGCACTGTAAACCTAGAGGTTTAGTCCTACATAGATGCTTAGTCCTACAGCAAAGAGCTGATCAAGAGAACCATCCATCCTGCTTCAAAGCCAGCTCTGCAGACCTCGGTGTTGCATGGGCGTCCATAGAAAGCCCATCCTCTGCTTAGGCAGCAGTCAAGAAGGGGACAGAAGACTCAGCAGTGGGGAGGCAGATGAACTTTTTGCATGCGTGTCTAGACACGGAGCCTATCCTGTTTTCAGCAGCAGAGTGCTGTGCCGAGTGCTTTTCCTAGGAATGTCAGGATTACAATACCTCCATGGAAAAGTTAAGGGCAAACCTCAATTTCCATGCAGACTTCATTTTGTTTTGAGGAGGAACTCAACCCTTTTAACTTGCACCAAACATGGGTTTTCAACCCTCAAGCATGTTTTCTCCACAAGATAAAACTGCAGATAAAACTTAGCATTTGGAAATCTTCTACACAAATTGTGACTACAACTTTTTTAACAAATACTTGCAAAGTATTCTTGCAGCTGTGATTGATATACTGTGACAGCCCAAGAGACTCTCTGAGGTCAACTGAAAGTTTTAATGGCATACTAAAACTCTGACATATTTTCCATTCGGAATCTCAGGCTCTTTCTCAGAGCACAAATGGATGTGAAATGGTAAGACAAGAAGTCTATTTAGCCATGCTAAAGGACCAAGAACACAACGCTGACTGGCAACATACACAACTGACTCACTTTACTACCTGGCCAGACTCCCAGTGCTCTGGGAGATGATGTTAATCTGCGCTGTGAGACCACACAATAGTACAAGGCAACAAACTCAGTGTAAGTGCAGGGACAAGCGTGCCACATGTTTCCACCTCTATGCAGCCCTAGGCACTTAAAAAAAAAATTTTTTAAAATAAAAGTTATAAAAATGGAAAAAGCTTCTTTAGTTCTCTGAACAACTTTCAATTTATATAATAAATAATGTCATGTTACTGAAAGGAAGATTAAACTGACAGTGATTTCAACCTGAAGACAAGAAGGATTTTAACAGCTTTATCTTAAGTTCAAATCTTCTTCACATTTTATGCTGACAACTCTTTTTTATTATTATTATTAAAAAAGTAAGCATTTTGGTTTGCTCCTTCTAAGGCAAACAATAGCCACTAATGTGTGCATGCAGACATTTTACCCAGAATAATTAGCATGCTTGCTCTGTGGGCTCTATAAAATCATTTCTAAACAACCTGGCTTTCTGTTTATTTGGTTTGGGTTTTTTGTTTGTTGGAATATGGCATAAAGGAAAGCATTCTGGTATAGGCTTACTCACAATAGCTGCTCTGGTCAATCTCCCAGTATAACTGAGGCTGTGATGTTGACTAACTCTTCAGGAAAGCGTGAAATAATCTTAAATATTTAGTTATTGGAAAAACTTCCATACCTTGTTCAGCACACTAAAGGAATTCATTCAGTGCACGGTGCAATTAACCTCAGCAACTCCCTCCACTGTGATAATACCAAGGCAAACAGCTCAGTATTTTCAGGATTATCCTCATCTTAAAATCTTACCAAAATTTCCAAATTTGGCCAAAACTAGTGCTAAGCCTGAGTAAAAGAGAGGAAATAGAGGCTGCCAGGCAAAACTAGACCTGTTTTCAAAAGCGACAATGCTGAACATGCCAGTAGGAGAATAAAACCTCCCCATACACAGAGGTTTTCAGTTTTGCAATGTAATGGACAAGCGCTTTTCTTAACCCGGCCAGAGTTCATTCCACGCATTGAGGCACCTTGATTAACACCCAACACCATTTTATGCTGCTATGGTAACTGCATGAACCACTTCTGTAATTTTACTAATTTATTTACTTCAGCTAAGCCTGGGGCAATAAGTTTCGAAGTTTAAATATACATGGGGTAGGAAAATGAATATAGTAATACTTGCTATTTTATTTAGCAAGTGATTGTATGATTCCAGCCTACACCACCAGGTGCATGTTTTAAGAACTGGTAACAAAATATCCACTGCAGAGAAAATAAATAATTCACCTCCCTTCACCTACAGCTGTAATAAATAACCCAGTACAGATTTCTAGTTGAACATACTCGTACAAAAGGACTTGCCTTGCCTTGAATATTGGGTTCTGTAAGGCTCCCACAACAGATGAGATACTGAGAGACCTGTCGTTAAATGTGACTTCTCCAAGCCTCAGAGGTCTGCATCCACAGTGTGTCAGCAAACCTACCCCTGCTGCTCTCATCTGCAGTGAAGGTGCTCAGGAGCGGAGGGTGTCCCTGAAGCAGGCAGCTCCTAAACCACACACAGCTTCACAGATCACAACCAGCACCATCACCTAGAAGCAGAGGAGAAGGCAGCACACTTCACACAGTACAGGTGTCACAGGCTTTGGGCAAACCACTACACCTAGCCGTTGAACCATCTTGTCCCACATCATCTAACACAAGCCTGCACAGCACACGGCCCAAAGAACTTCCCATTTGGCCTGCAGCCCTGCCTGCACAAAGCCATCAGTCTGGCCAGGCCTATGGATGAGGTAGCAGAGGGACTACCTGAGCACCTGCTGATTGTCAGCTTCTTCACCCATCACCACACGATACAACTCCCTCCTCTTCTTCTCCTGGCCTTCTCCGAGTCCAAAGAGCCATCTCCTGTGCCAACAGGCTTTACAGCAGAGGGGTACCTACAACTGCAGCTGTTGCTATAGCCTGCAGTGCTGCTGCAGGGTAGCATGCAGAACACCACCACAACTCCTCATCAGGACAGGACCCAAGAGGTGAGGACGTACTCAGATGTACTACAACAGAATGATGGAGGAGCCAGGAAAGCATGGAGTAATGAGGTTGGCTTTCTACAGCAAAGGACCAGAAGCAGTTGAGGTGTGTGGGATTTCATGAGACCAAGCAGCCACATCATCACGGTCTTCACAAACAGAGAAGTCAAACACCCCACTGTCTGCTTTAGCATTATTCTCCTTTTGCCTTTAAGATTATCTCCATCCTCTCCAGACAGAGCTTGAAGCTGCTTGTCTTGAGCTGCTCAGGCAAACAGAAAGCACGGAAATGATTGGAACTCAATCTCACGAGAAGTCACAAAGAGCATTCTGTGAACATACTGGTGGCTTCATAGCCCAACACACTTCATAAACAGTGTCCAATGGTTTACAATGGTGGGTAACATATGGAGTCGTAACAGAGGAGCTCAGAAAGCTTTCAGAAAGAAAGGAACGGAGACAGCAATGACAAGTTCTTACTCCTTCTTCCTACATACCAGCAACACCACATGGGCAAGACTACCAGAGGCTACTGACCTACAAAATCAATGCAGATGCCCAACCTTTGTCTATCAGGAGAAACCTATCAGGCTTATCTATCAATTCAGCTGTACAGTCTAACGTGGCAACTTCACCAGCTGCAGGCCCAAGGCCACAATGATGACAGGCACCCACACAAGAGCGGCGAGCACTCTGAGCTGCCACCTTCTCCAACATGCGAGAGCTCAGATCCAGCAGTGAGGGCCCACCTGGACATTTCTCAGCATTAAGTAATGATTTCTACGGAAAGATCTAACACCGCTTCACAAGAGAAACTGGCCTTGAAAAAGATACTAGAAACAGTGATCTCTAAAAGGTCCAGAGAACTCTGAATCCATCCCTCTGACACTTGTATCAGGAAGCAACGCGGGGCAGTGACTTCCGAACGGTAGTCAGCAGCATGTCAGCAAACTGCCATGTACTCGGCAGTGTTGTGGAGGGTGCTCATCTGACGCGTGGCATTGGCTCAAGCTCCCTGTTTCCAGCTTCTTCGTTAAACAAGTTTAACATACATTTGATATTTTTATAACATAAATTACCACTGAAACTGCTGAAGTTGCCACAGAGACATGACCCAACCTTAGGAGACTGCGACTGCTATGTGAATAAAACCACGAGAAACATTTCCCTAAGTATTTGGAAACTACCGTCAGAAAGGAAGCATGAAAACACCTGATATGCTTCTACAAAACCAAAGTAGAAATGCCACTTTTTTTTTTTTTTTTTCTGAAATGCACACTGCATTAAAAAGAGCCGTAAGTATGACTACACAGTTAAATAACTGGGAAGCCTCCTTAACGGTTTGCAGCTTTGCATTCTTGCTTACTTTTGGTTTCAGTACAGTTTCTATCCAAACATTAACACCAGAAGCGCTCTGAGTGTCTCAGAGAGACAGGACGTTTTTATATGACTAAATCCTGATTTTTATTTTTCTTTGTGGAATATTTATTTCTTCATACAACACCAATAAAAGCAAACAGGGACATATATAAGCTGTATTCTACTAAATCAATGAACTTCTCCAACACAATTATCTTAGGTTTTGACATGGTGAGAAGTCTCATCCTCCTCAGTTTCTTTATCTTAAAATCCACCTCTGTATGCTACTGTGGGCTAAGCAAAAAGGGTACAACACCCCTGCAACAGAGTTACAAACCGATTCTGTCCCTTTATACCACAAAATGAAAACACCTTTCTTTGAGTATTCACAAGATACTGCCCCTGAGCGGCCCACAAAATCATCATTTCATCAATCAGTTAAAAGTGATCTCTTTTCATCAGTTTTAACCAAAATTCACCACTCTGTGCAGGCAGCTTAACTCCTTTTGCTGTTATCTTTCCACAAATCCACTCCATCACTCCTTTGCATGTAAATAATTTTTTCACATTCTTAAGTTTTCCAAGTTTCGAGCATGCAACGTGAAGCTTCTGTCCAGCCTCTAAATCAGGTTCACCTTGTTATCTGTGCCCAAATCTTAACCAACATGGGCCAGTCTGCATTCTTCTAAGCCTCATGTCCAGAACCAAGTGTGTGGAGCACCCCACCGTCAACACTGGCACTAGAACTACTTATTTTGGTGTTTTGCTTCACGTTTCTACACAGCTTTTCAAATAAATGGCAGAACATCATCCCTAATGCCACAGCAAAGTTTTGTGAACGGGTTTTTTTGTGCTAATGGGTAGTTTTGGGGAAGATCTGCAGATGACCCAGGGCCTGCTCGGGCATCTGCAAACCGCAATGGCAGCAGGCAGTGCCTCTTGCCTTCACCTCCTCCAGCAACTATTTTGAGGCAATTACCGGAGTTGGTTAAAATGAAAGAGTTACAGTTTAACCTTACTGAATACCTGTCATAAAAAGCACTCATCCAGGTGATTTACCAGATTTTAATTTCACTTTTTACATTTTTATCACTCATGGAGAATTGCTGCAAAGCTGGTAACGCTCCATCATCCTCCGTAACACCCAATGCAAGGAAAACCTGCCCGCACGGCTGCTCTCGGCTTCCACCGGCCCCTCTGCCACGGTGACCCCGCGGCACCGCCCGCCCGAGAGTCCCGGCCAGGAGAGCATCTCGCAGGTGCGGTTTACTCTGTGAGCCTCCTCCGGCCGACAGCCCCTCAGAGACACCCCCCGCACCCCGCTTCTCCACCATCGCCCCTTCACGGCCTGAAGCAGCCGCCGCCGCCGAGCTGCTCGGGACGCGGCACCTTCTCCCCCTTGGCCCCGCCGCAGCTCTCCGGGACCGCCGCCTGCCCGGAGAGCGGTGCTGAAGCGACTTCCCGGGTAATTCGGTGGATTTTAATGTTCTCGGCTTTCCAGTCGCCACCAGGTCATGCCTTGCATGCTGGAGGAGGTACTCTCTGAAGCCTATGGATAG
>WTSP01011744.1:0-29614 GCA_025331215.1 Actenoides lindsayi | reverse complement strand
GTGTCTGGCACCTCCGCCCCCTCCCCGCGATGCTGGCAGGGCTCGGCCCGGCGTCGAAGCCGCAGGCAGCGGCTGGGGGCTGCCGGCTCTCCCGGCCCCACTCCGGCTCTGCAGCGCCCAGCCGCCGGGGCCTGCCCTTGCGGGGTCCTCCTCCTGCCTCCCCAGCCCCTGATTTTCCCCTGCGAGGAGTTAGTGGCTGCAGTGGACCCCGGCCCTATAGCGCTTGGATGGCCCCCGACCGCCAAAGGGCTTTTTCCCCGTGTGGGAGTGTCCAAGTGCATTTGATATACCATCACCTGGCACATTTTTCTGGGACTAATTAAGCCCAGTGTAGGCACATCCCTTCCCCTTCGCTCCAGTCTTCACCTAGAAACTCTCTTACAAGAATTATGTTTGTGTTGATTTACCACAGAAGGAAAGACAACAGTCAAGATGCTGGGATCACAACACAGATTTCAGTGTAATTTGGATATTTCTTAGATTTTTAGTAATATTATTTATGGGATTATTATTGAAAAGAGTAGGCCTGTGTAGCAGCATTTTGTGCTAAACAACATTCGTTAATCAGTTACTGAATATAACTCCTTTGTAGAGGTGTTTTACAGGAAGCTAGTTCTAGCCATGATGACTTCTGTAAATTGCAGGATCCCTGTACCTCAACACTGGCCTTCCTGGAGGTCCAAGTCACTGCTTGCAGTGTAGGAAAGAGATGAGACCTGCAGCATTCTCATCGGGAAGGGATGGAGCTGCCATGCTGGAGTGGCCACAGTGCTTCCCCAGACAGGCTGTTGCCATATACTAAAGCCAGTGCCAGCTCCTTCAAAGGAGGTTTTAATATTCCTTCCAGTGGGTCACGCTGATGGATGTAAACTCCCTGCAGGTCAGCTTCTTTCATACCTGAAGTTGTTTCATACCTGGAAAATAAATGTCCTGAATGTCTAATATCACTTGTGGAAGAGTTTAGAAGTAGTTATTTCCTAGAGCTCCACATAGTCTTGCCATTCATTTTCTGTGTTCAACTCATCCCTTTAAAAAATAAATCTGTAAGCACTTGGCCTCAGTTGGCTTTCGTGGCACTGAGCCCCACCGATAACTAATGGTGCCCATTTTAAGCCAGTTTTGTCAAGTCCAGAGGATTGCCAGAGGCTGTAGCTGTTGTCACTTGCAGGAGATGTCCCTTTCAGCTCCCAGTGCTGGTCCCACTGGCCTGTTTCCACGCTCCTCTTCAGTGGAAGGAGACCTACCAGCAAATTTGCTCTTACTCTTAATGGCCGGACTATTCACCAGGTCTTTGTAAAATGGACAAGTTTATAGTTTGTTTTTCTCTCCCCTATTTTCACTGCTTCTCATTTTTTGGAGTTGTTGACATCCCAGAATGATCAGAAGACAATTTGTCTGCTCCATAAATTCCCGGTAGCCCCATACACTGCTTTCCACAGATCAATCTGCCTGGGCTGTGTGGAAGCAAGAACCCAAATCTGAACAGACTCTGTTTAGGCTAGAGATAATAACAATTTTCTGTGGTGGAGGATGAGATATTTCTGACAGAATCTGCTCAGTTTTTTTCACCAGAACCATTTGATTGTTTGTTTCCAGCCTTTAGGAAATATGGAGGAAAAACACTTTTTTTTTTTTCTGAATTAAGCTTTGATTTGAAACAAAGCTTTATGAGACCTTACTATTTCCATTTTTAATCACCCTTGGCAAAACTAGTTTACTCTAAATTTGAAATTATCTGAGATCATGTAAACAAAAGCAACTCAAGTCTGCAGCCCTGGGCAATCATTCCGCAATCATTCCTGCCCTTGCTCCGATCCCTGGCAGGGGAAAGCATCGGAGCATGAGGCTGCCATCGCGGCTCCTTGCTACAGGCTCAGGTATGGCATTCCCTGCCCAAGGGCCTGAGTGCTGCTCGCAATTGTTGCGATTTAGCAGAGCCCTGACACCATCGCAGGCCAGGTGCAAGCTGAGGGGCTGGCTGCCGCAGCCAGAAAACCTTCAGCGTTCCCAGGGTCCGGGTGATTTTCATGCTCAACGCTCAAAATCTAGCAAAGCCTAAGGGGTTAATTGCAACTTTGGGTGTCAGGGCAAGTGGCGTCGTGGGGGTGGAGGAGGAGACACCCGTGGGGCTGCCTCCATGGGAGGTGTCAGGGGTCCTTGCGGTGTGGGGTGACTGCTGAGGGCAGGGAGACGGTGCAGCATTGCCCTCCTCGGCCGGGCCCGCTTCGCTTGCGTCCCCTTTTGGGAGGGACGGAGCTAGCGCTGGAAGGGTGTATGCTCAGGCCAATAGCCAGCTACTGTTGCACCCTCCCTTGGGAGTGAAACCAATGAGTTCTTCCCGGCCGTTGGTTGGTGCCTCGGAAGGATTTAACCCTCCGGCTCCCGCCCAGCTCCCTTCAAGGGCAGCAGCTGTGGCTGGTCAGCGCTCTGGCCTAATCCGGCCTGGAGAGGTGGGGCTGGGGGCCTGGGCCGGTGCCTGCGGCGGAAGGTCCGTTCTCCCTGGAGCTTGCTGCTACTGCCAGGAAAGGGCGCTAAGACCCGCACACAGAGCTGGGAAAGGTGGTGGGGCTGGAGGGTTTGGGCCCCCCTCCTGGATAAAGCCCTGGGCGACCTGGTCCCACGTGGAGGGAGTCAAACACGATGGCACTCTCAAAAGACGATGATGTTTTAAGGTACGTTTTTATTGTTTTAAAGGGAGCAGAGGCTTCTGAGCTCCTGTAAATTCGAGTGGTATGGACAGTTAAGCTGCTTTAAACCCCTGAAAGTAGCATAAGCATTTAAACCACCTTAGATGCTTAAAGCAGTGTAAGCTGTTAAAATGCCTTTAATCCTCGAGTGCTTAAATCAGCTTAAATCTTGGGAGTTAAGGTGAGAGAATGAGCCGCCTAGACAGAAAGACCCCAATTCCACTCTTGTCTGCACCCCCAACTCTCAGTAAAGGTTACCTGATGGTAAAAATGAACTCTGGGGGAAATGACTGGAGTCTTTGGTACTTGCAGGGAGTTCAGAGTAATATTGTGTCCTAAAGAGTGTTCCTGGGTTGTGCCATCCATGTTAAAACCGTGGTGCTGCTTCCTCTTGCTCTCAAGCCTTGGTGTGAACTTGGCTGTTCTATACCTTTTCCCGGCCAGTCCTGGAAGCTGACAAGTGGAAAACGGAAAGTATATTGACACTTGCCTGTCTGTTAACAAGTAGGCAAGACCTGCCTCAATGCAGGCAGCAATAAACACTATCAATTTGTTACTCTGTTGAATATTTTTCCAAACCTGCTGCCTTAAGGACACTTTGTCCCTTGCCTGGCTGTGTACTGGGGGAGGGGGGGCTCTTTGCACACACCCCCCCCCCCCGCCCCTTTGACCAATTGAGGTGCTGTGCTGATGTGATAGGTAAAAGCTGCCATCAGTGATGGCTTCCCTAGCCTGAGGCCCACATTCCTTTGTCATCAACCTGCAGGCAGCATCACCCTTTTTGGCTGCAGAATCACGGGATAACTGTGCCTGGAGGGAACCTTAGGAGGCCCATTTAGTCCAACCCACACTCCAAGTGGAGAATTTATCTAGGTGGCCTGCAGTCTTACCCAGATGATCCCTCACTGCGATGCCTGCATACTTAACGGGGAGGCTCCATTCAAGACTATGTTGCAATCTCCCTCCTGTTCCTGGAGAAATCTCTGAGCTTTCAGTACCTGGGCAGCCCACAGGTTGGTCTCCCACTGTGGAAGATGCGAAGACCAGGATGGGTTATCAGTCACATAGGGAGCAGTGATTTCCAGAGGGAGGCATGAATGCATGGAGGGCAGCCAACCCTTACCCAGCATGAAGCACCCACCTTTACCAAGTAGCTAGGGTGCTGCATTTACCCCTGCAGGAATCCAGCCCCACTGGCCATTCACTGGTGGCGGTAGCCAAGCAGGTTAGGGAGATGCTGACTTCAGGGGCTCTCTAAGCATAAACTTGGGGCTTGAGGAATTACTTTTTTGGTTAGTAACATCAAATAGGAATGAAAAAGCTGTGGCTTTTTAGCTCATTTTCTTCAGTCTGTAAAATAGCAGGGGTGAGAACAAAACTGGCTTTTTCCTCATGACAAAAGAATCTGATGAAAATGTCTGTGGGCTCCACAGTGGGCTCCAGCAACATACTACCAAAATATTATTACTATTTGACTCTTACAGTTACATTTCACAGGGGGGGGAAAAATAGGATTGCACAGGTTTTGACAGGAGGCAGCTCAGCAACAGATCCCTCCTGACTCTGTTTTGGTGGCTAATAAGGTGGAATTTAACGATTTCCAGATCCAGGACTGGGCAGTGGTCTTGTTTTCTGTTACCACAACATTTAAAAGCTCCATTGTCAAGAGCTGCATGTGCTGCAGATATATCTTTTTCCCTCCTCCCTCTTATGAAAGGAACCCTAAAAAAAAAACTTTATATATATATAAAAATTAATTATCCTGTTTGTTTGCTTGTTTGTTGGTTTTATTTTCCCTGCGTTTGCAACACTCACTGCAAATGCAGCAGCAAGTGCCTGGTATGAGCTAGTGGCTCATGCTTGAAGGGTGCTGAGCGTGTGTCCGAGCGGTACAGTGTGCTGCTCGGGGGGTGGGGTGGAGGGGAAATCATCTTCGGGCTCTGGAAGAAGTACCTCTTGGTGGCGCTTGTGCCTGTTCTGTCGGTTGTTCCTTTGCCCAGGGACACCGGCTATCGATCCTCCGATGTGCTGTATCGCTCCTCGCTGCCGTTCTTCTCCTCTCCCAGAAAAGCTGGGTTTGGAGGCTGAAACTCTAGACCATCTTTAATCAGGGTGTGATGTCGCAAGGGGAAAGATCAAACTGGGGCTGATTACTTTCAAATGGAAACAAAGCCAAGTTACAGTGAGTTTTCTAGGTTTTTTTTTTTTAAGTGGTCATTCCCTCACTAGTTTCACTCCATTTAGCATCTTAAAATATTCAGGCAAGATTTTCCAGCTTGGAATGTTTTCCATAGGAGCATTATTAAATAATATTCCAAGTCTCTGTTTTTTAATCTTGCATTGTACTTTCCTCAGTTTCTATTAGATGGTAAATATAGGTGCTTGGATGGTGTATTATACATGCACATATATATGTATGTAAATCTAGATTTATTTGCATGCTAGTGCTTTAGCAAGTTACGATCCTTCGAATTTATCTGACATACATCTGTATCTGGCTACAGTTTTTGTCATGGTGAGCGTTTTTGCTCATGTGGAATGTCTGTTTGCTATTACCGCTCCCTTTATTATCTATTTAATCTAAATGCTGGACGATAAAGATAGCAGAGACCATGCCCTGGAGGACTGCAATGGCATGGTACCTGGTGTTCCTAGTGTATTTTATTTAAAAACCTATAATGTAATATATCTTCCCCACTGCCCCCAGCTGTTATTTGTAACTTGGTAGTAGCTAGCACCTTGAGTGGGGCCCCTCTGTGTGAGCTGTACAGAAAGATAGGGTGTTTATATCAAAATGTTTGGCCTCTGGGAAGGGCACAGATGCTGCAGACAGGAAGAAAGGAGAATTGCTGCCTCAGCCTGGGCAGGGTGCTGTGGGAGAGAAATACTGCCATCATTGGCCACAGCTAGAGTTCTGCCGTTGTTGCTGGTCATGAAGAAGCTAGCTCCAGATTTTATTCCCCAAATCAGGGTTTAGGCAAGTTTTGGCCTTTTGCATCCAAAGTTGCCCCAGTGCTTCCCCTGATGTGTGGCCAAAAATGTAAATGACTGTGTGAGATAGGCAGGTATAGGAGCTAATTTTCAGAACCGATTGCTACTTGTAGAGAAACAGTCAGATTTTCAGGTAGTCTTAATGGCCTCAAGGTTTGGACACCTGTTACTTCTCAAGATAAATGACTTTTAAATAAGAATTTGTAATAAACATTTTAAAAAAGTAAAATCAAGAGAACCTGTTGTCCAATGCACTACTATTTAGAATATTATTAAGCCTGTTTTAAAATAGAGCTATAAAACTGCCTGACATAATGATGTCATATTGATCTAATCAACAAATTAGTCACTGCATTGGATTGGAGTTAAATTACACAGTGATTTACATAACCAAACTAGCAGGCACATAGTAATTAAAATATCTTTGCAGACTCTAGAGCTGGTATTTCCAAATACTAAAAAAAAAAGTCCAGATGTTTGAAGAAGCTGACCCAGAAGCAGTTTGGGTGACATGGCTTACAATGGTATTTCAGATTTCAAAGTTCATCAATGATCGAAAAAATGCAGCATCAACTATCACTTAACATGTATTCAACAAGGAATATACTCAAGCTTTTGGTCACCACCTTCAATTTCTTCTTTCCTCTGCTATTTTGCTTTCAAACTACTTTGTTTTACCTTCCTGAACTTGACCCTGAAAAGCAAACCTGACGAGGCTTGTAAAGAAACCCATCTGAAATACTTTCTTTTTTTAAACACAATCTTCTTTTCCCCCTGTATTTTTTTTTTCTTTCTTAGTACATGCAAATGGATAGATGTAATGTAGGCTATAGTAAGTCTTAGAGCCACCTGGTACATTTATTGGTTTTGGGTTTTTTACATACCTTTAGTTATTAATTTGTTTCTATTCATTTCAATATTCTCAGCTCTCCGTTGTCTCTGTGACTAATCCATCTCAGCCTCCCTCAGCCCAAATACAGATTTGCTCACAACATTTTTCCAACTTGGTTCAATCAAGTAGTTAACATTATTATTCTGGGAGCCAGCTGGGTCTGAGCCATAGGGCTCAGCACTCTCAGCTGTAATGACTTTGCCCAAATAGTTTGTGAGCCGAACCAGGAACCGCTGTGGCTGAGGCGGTAGCTGGGAAGAGATGTGGGTAAGGCAGGCTAATAGCACATTGAGGAAGGGTGCAATTCTTTGCAGTGCACCAGTTTGACTTTCTTAGTGGCAAAAATAAAAAAAAAAAAGACGACTGTCCCTCTCCAAAGTACATTGTGGCTTTGCAGAGGTAGAAATCCTGCTCTTGACCAAGGCACACTTCTGCGTGAGTTAGAGGGGCTCCTCACTCATGGTGTTTATACTGCAGCAAGCAAGGTGTGATATAAGTATCAGGAAAAAAAGTGCTTTTCTCATACCTTATTATTTTAATTTCCTTCCTGAGAGACTGCAATGTGCTAGAGCAGCAGCTTTGCTAGACAGAAAGCTTGCTTGCTAGTTTTATTGTGCACCTTTATTCAGATACTTTTATACTGCTTGTGTGTGATAAAATTTGTGCTGCGGTCTGAAATTTGACAGTGAATTAAAACCAGCCAACAGATCTGACCTTGGGATCCAAGTCAGTGCTTGGTCATCTGGTCTAGTTGAAACTGTGCTAGTTTTGAGGGGAAGTGAACATCTTGTAACCCGTGTTCCAAACTGATACGTAGCTGGCTTGATTGACACCCTGCAGGGAAAACTTAAATTCATGTTTGGAAAAAGAGGTGAGAATGTAATTCTCTGGTTTACCTGTACAATATTATTTATTTCCCCTCCCCCATGAGGTTTCAGGGCAAACAAGGTTTGTCTAGGCCCTGTAAGTAAAGTTGTAGCAGCAAGTGTGCTAGGGGCAGTTTAGAATCAATATTTACATCTGCAAGGAAACGGTGAAATTACGTTGTTTTGAGTAGTTGTATAAACATTGAACATAAAGGTACTGTGTTTTACAGACCTGTATCCTTTGTTACTTAATAATGTATAGAATTACACATTTGGAGCTTGAGCAAGTGTTCACACTGAAAAAGATGAACAAAGCTGGAACATTTTTTTCCTTAACCTGGTTCAGCACAAGTCGTGTTGAAAATGATGCTTGAAATATCGGAATAAACCCTTAAGAATGGTCATACTAGGTCAGATCAGAGTTTTGGTTTAGTCTGGTATTCTATCACCTGTTTTTTTTTTTTGTTTGTTTTGTTTTGGGGTTGTTGGGTTGTTTTGTTTTTTAATTTATACCCCACCCAAGCATGATAGACCTCTTTGGACACTTGTATTTCACCTGGTGCTGTGTTGCAGTCAGCCTGGCTGAGCCCTTAATAAAATTCTGGGCTGGGGTCATTAGCCAGTTCAAAAATTAGTGTATCTTACCTGGTCAAGTGTGCAAACAGCTGCCATTCCTACCTCCCAGCCTTGAGCATTTGTACGGTCTGAGACCCAATGTATACAGCAGTTTTCTGATGAAAGTCACTTGCTGCTCAGGATAGCCCCAAATCCATGAAGAGCCTTTCTAGGGTGTCAGAATTCCCCATCCTAGGGAAAGACTGGGCACATGATGTCCCCTGGGTGGGGAAGGTATCCTGCACAGTGCTCCGCTTGAATTTTCAGGCACGATCTACCGCCCTCCAAGTGCACATCCCCTTCTAATTATTTCCAGTGATGGGGTCAGTGACCTCGCCCTGGTGTTACATCATCTAGTCGACCACCTTAACAGGGGCGTTTCTCTTCTGCCTAGTTAAAAAAAGAGCCTCTTGACAGTTCCCAGGAAACCTTTGTCCCTTCCCCAGCAGCTCCCCTATCCTGAGGCCTCGGTGGCCAGTCTGCCTCCCTCCCACTTCAGGATTCCTCCCTCTGCTTTGTGTCACTGGCCACGGGTGGTTTACATCGCTGTTAACCTCCCCTTTCACTGTAGAAATATCATCTTGCAGCCATGGCTACTAAAAGCCAGAGTGCTGTTGTCAAAATGGAAAAAAAAAACGAGGAGGGGAACCGTAGGGGAATTTAGGCCCGGGTGAAGTCGGTTCACGTCAGCCGTGGCTCCTGTGCTTGCACTGAGTGTGCTTTGGCACTGAAGACGATCTGGTTGCGGTTTGCCTGAGATGTAATTAGCCCACTAAGTGATCAGAAAGATGACAGGAATGTGTGACATCTGTGTATCTGGGTCTGCAACTCCAGCTCTGGCATGAAGACGTGCCAGCCTCTGCCCAGGTGTGGGGATTAAGGTGTAGCTCTACACGGGGGACAGAGGAGAGCCTAATTCACATAGAAAATTGCTTGGGTTCTTGGCCATACGCCAGACTCCATATCCATGGAGGACGTCTGCCCCGAGTTCCCAAGAAGGGTTTTTGCATTTACATCTGTGTTGTCTGGTGTAATTGAACTTGTACTAGTTATTTTAATACCCTTTTTACTCATGATCTGGGTGGGACCAGCAAGACTGAAAGGAATCTGTGTAGCTCTTCTGTCTGCAAAGGGAAAATAATCAGGCTTTGCAAAGTAATCTCATTGGATATATTCATCTGTGCTTTTGAACTATTTTGACAAGAAATTTCCCCCCCCTTTGCTATCTACCAGAGTTCCAGATGCAACTAAACTTGCTCTTGCTTGTGAAAAGCCAGAGCAGCTCTGCAGCACATATTTCATTAAGAGGAAGGCAGGGACTAGGTTAAAAAAAACCCACAACATAGTGGAAATAAATATGTATTATGGTGTTCAAAGCATTCTTTTTTTTTTTTTTCCTTGAAGTAGTTCTTAGACCAATTATGTGAGAAATTCATTATATGTGAGGATTTTGTAATAGCAAAGTGAATTAGCTGTTTGCAGACCTGCTCCCCTCTATAAGTGGGAACATGCCATATGACAGTGGGCCAGATTTTACTGTTCTAGGCATCACTGATATAGCTGTTTATTCTCCGAGCCTGGAAGAGATCCAACAGGATTTAGTTTTATGAGGTTTAATGTAAAGGTGTTGTATTTCATGAGATGAAATCATAACACAGTGGGTTTGCAAGAATTCTGAAAGATTATTTTTTCAGAGTGTTGGCAAGGACGATTCTCCTGTGAATTACGTGTCTAAAAGAGAAATATAGATCTTCTTTCATTGGGTTGAAATGATAACTAATCCTTAATCCTTCCTAGATGGCCTGTGTCATTAATGCTGGCTGTGCATTTAGCCTGTGTGCAGGTAACAGCTTTTAATTCTGTTGCTATGCAGTGCGCAGCTGTGCCTATAGCTATAGGAGCTGTGCCTATAGCTATAGGAGCTAGCCATATATTTGAAACACCTTCTGTTATTTTGGGGATGTGTCTCTGAATTTTGGTTGGTTATTTTAGTTTGTTTGTTTTGGTGGTTTTTTTTTTCCTGGACCTCTTGATTCTGTGAAGAAGAGAGAAAAGCACCTGGCATCTCTGACCTGTTTGTAGCTGTATAAGACCTGTTAGCATTATTAACTGTAACTGCAATATATCCATGAATACTTATCTTGGGCTTGAGCAGAGGATTTTTCCTTTGGCTATTCGATTGTGGAGAATTCCAACTATTGAGCAGTTTCTTGAGGTTTCCCTTAATATGCTGCCGCATACATTAAGCAGATGAGATTGCACTGATGGTGTCAGTTCCCAGGTACTTTGCTTCACAGCAGTTTGTGCATATGCTCCCGCTTTAACTTGCCTTGTTCTGGGAAAGCAGAGTGATGGCTCTGTGAAAGAGGCACAGGGCTGGGAAAAAAAACTGGCTTCTATTTTCAACTGTGGTTAATTCAGTGTGATTTTGAACAAATCGTTGCATCTCTCTGTGTGTGTCTTGTTTTCTAGCTGAAGTGAGTTCTGACATTTAGAATCAATGCACCTATACCGCCCCCCCCTGTACCCCAAGGCCCCAGCACTGAGCTCTGGAAGGTACCTTATTATTTAGCCCAGCACACAGGGATGCTCAGCCATGCTACCAGTCTAAGCAAGGCTTGGGTTTGGCTATACAAACATTCACAGATAAAGCAAAAACCCTCGGTTGTACATTCTTAGGACAGTATGTCTTCTGCCTATGAGGAAAGCTGGCACCATGTTATTTGCACTTCATTATTTTTAAACATAATCATATTTTTGCATAGGAAGAACATACTTCATAAGGAGGGGACAAATTCTGACTGCTTTACACAACTCTATTTTTAGGAACTATTTTAGGAGCATTTACACCATAATGTATATTTGAATCAGGGTCACTCAGGGGTAACATCATGCTGTTGGTATTGCACATGGTGAGAAGATGCACAAGTATCTGTTAGCTCCTTGACACTCATTGGTTACTTTACTATTTTGTTCATGCTTAAATTGGAGGTGATAGAAATACATAGCTATGTGTTACTTTTTGATCTAGATTTACATAAATTGTAAAAGGTCCTGGCTTCTTGGCATTAACAAGGTACAGATTTTTCCCATCTGTAGGTACCAAATCAGGGTTGTTTTGGAATGTCCTTGTGTTACTGGCTGTACTTTGCAAGTTGTTGGTCCCACAGATGAAGTGACTGGAAAAAACAGGATGGGCTTGACTACACAGAGATAACATCATCTCCTACATTAGGTTTTATTTTTCTTATATTCCAGCGAAGAAGTGTTGCACAGCTACACATGTGGAAACGTAACAAGCTACAAACTAATATGAAGTAAATAGGATTTTTAACTGTGACCTTCTGATCAGGAAGGAAGTGAGGCTTCCGTACAGCTGGAGGGAGCCTCATGTTCACAGCCCCTTGTCCTCATGGGAGGCTTCAGATGCCCCAGTGTCTGCTGAAAGGGACAACACAGCAGGGCACAAGCAATGCAGGAGGTTTCTGGAGTTCATTGATGGTGATATCCTGATGTAGGTAATCAAGGAACCAATGAGAGGAGATGCTCTGATGGACCTCACACTTGTAAAGAAGGAAGGGCTGACCGGGGAGGTGTAGGTAGGGGGCAGTTTTGGCTGTGGTGACTAGAAGATGGTAGAGCTCAAGATCTTGAGAGGAGGCAATAAGGCAAATAGCAGGACCACAGTCCTGGACTTCAGGACTTATTGGACCTATTCAGGGACTTACTTGGAGGAATCTCATGGAATATGACTTTGGAGAGAAGAGGGGTCTGGGAGAACTGGTAACTTCTTTCCATGATCACCTCCTCCAAGTTCAAGAACAGTCCATTCTAATAAGCAGGAAAACAAGCAGAGGCAACAGGAGGCCTGCATTGAAGAACAAGTTCCTTCTAACTAAACTCAAACATAAAAGGCAGGATACAGGAGGTGGAAACAGTGACAGGTAATCCAAGAGGCACATAAAGATGTTGTCCAAGCATGCAGGGATGGGTTTAAGAAACCCAAAGCCCACCTGATGTTGAATCTGACAAGGCACATGGAGGGTAACAAGGACTTCAAGTACGTCAGCAGTAAATGGAAGACAAGGGTAAATGTGGCTCTGCTGCTGAAGGAGGCAGAGGACTTGGTGACAGACACAGAAGTGCCTCAGGTTATCAGTGTTTTCCTCCCCTGTGTCTTCATTGAGGCTGATTCAGTTTAGCCTCTTCCTTAATGACCTGGTCACTGGGACAGAGTATACCCTCAGCAAGTTTGAAATAAACTGTATCATCACCTCAGGTGATAGAAACTTAGAGCTGTTGAAGACCAGATGTTTGTGCTGCCATTGAAAGGGACGTCAATAAGCTAGAGAAATGGGCCTTAAGAATCTCATAAAATTCAGGAAAGCAAGATGGAAAGTCCTGCACCTGAGGACAATAACCCTAAGCACTAGTGCATGCTGGGGACTGACTATCTCGAAGGTGGCTTGGCAGAGAAGGACCTGGGAGTCCTGGCAGACAGCACTGCACCTTTATGGCAAGGAAGGCTAACAAGTACCCTGGGCTGCATTAGGAGAGATATTGCCAGGAGCCTGAGGGAAGTGATCCTTCCCCTCTGTTAACACTGTTGAGCCCACACGTGGAGTGCTGTAGCTGCTGCTGGGTTCCCTGGTACAAGACAGACATGGACACACTGAAAAGAGTCCAGTGAGGGACCATTAAGATGGTGAAGTGACTGGAACATCTGTTCTGTGAGGAAGGACACAGAGAAATGGGACTATATATTCAGCCTGGAGAAGAGAAGGCTCAGGGGTATCACATCAGTGTGTACAAATACCTGAAGGGAGAGTGTGCAGAGGAGACATCCAGGCTTTTTCCAGTGGTGGCCAGTGACAGGAGCAGAGGCAGCGAGCACAAACTGAGACATAGGAGATACTGGCTGAATAGAAGAAATTCTACTGTGAGGGTGACTGAACACTGACAGATGTTTCCTAGGGAAGCTGTAGAGTCTCTGTCCTTGGAGATACTAAAAACCTGACTGGATGTGGTCCTGGCAATTGTCAGTGTCCCTGCTTGAGCAAGGAGGTTGGATGACGTGACCTCCAGAGGTCTCTTCCAACCTCAGCCATTCTGGGAGTGAGTGCCTTGTTAAAGCCATGAGGAGTATAGCTGCATGGGACAGATGGAGCCAGCAGCACCTCACTAGAAACTGGTTGTCAGGAATCTAGAGTCACCAGTCTTGAACAGTATAATTGACTGTGGGTTTTGAGGTTTTGGAACACCATGAGTACAGGGGCTCATATTCTGAGAGCACATAAAACATAGTGCTGAGCATCCCTTGGTAAAAATAAAACAATCAAGCTAAAAGTCTGCCTGTCTCATAACAACAACATGACGAAACATGAAATGTTCTTCTCCTTGGAATTCCAATTTGCTATGATTTATTTTGCCAGTCTGTAATCAGAAATAGCTGCTCCATCAGAGTAGGGAATGCAAATAGAGATGAGGTCAGAGTTCAACACAAAAGTGATGTATGAGCTGGAGTCAAGAAGGAGTTCTGAGCTCCCAGAATAGAAAATATGTTGTAAATAATATATTTTCTTCAAGGCGAGAGGAGTTGCAAATGCTTCAAATTATGGGTTACAGGGGAGAGTGTAAAGATGACTTCTAGAAGGTAGCCAATGTCAGGGCCATCATTTGTCTTTACTGGCCATTTAGAGAAGCAAATTGTCATTGTCCCTTATTATGTTTTTTCAGTTTTCCCTGGTTGGTTACAAGAAGATGTGTAATAATTAAAATAAAACATTCTTTTTTTTTTTGTTAGTGGGCCTGAGAGGAGAACTTCAGTCTGAAAATACTCACCGGGTTACAAAAGTTTTCAGAAATTAGATTACTTTCACAGAAAAAAAAAAAATTAAAATATGGAAAATACTGCAGCTTCATCTGCTCTAGGGATGAAATATACAGCATTTCAGATGAGAGGAAGCCTTCTGATTGCACTGAATCCAGCCCTTACCCTTACAAATCTTCAGGCCATTTGTTCATACGGTGTGCTGCAGCCAAATTGCCCAGCTCCCTTGGGGAATGGCACCCTTTGGACACAGTCTGCCCTTCTTTAAGAGCTTTGCTGCAAGGAGCCCTTTTTTATTACATTCAATTGCTTGAGCTTTGCTGGAAATCCCAGGTTTTGTCTGTGTGCGTGTGTGTGGATATACTTGCAATAATGGCTGCCTTTAGCTGTTCCCCTGCAGGTGTGAACACGTGTGTACAGGTGTATTCTGGTTGTGTGGGTGTATATGGATCGTGATTGTGTGCTTGCACACACAGAGGGGAGGTTGAACGCAGAAGCTGTTTGCTTCCCATTTTACACAACCATGGGACACGCAGGCTCATCTTTATCACAGTGCCTCTCCACAGTCTGGCTCTTTTGGAGAGGGAGGAAAAAAGTGCCTTTTAATTTTGAGTGCATACAGGTCTGTTCCTGAGTGGTGTAACCAGCTTTCATACCAAGTGTCCCCCATCCGCTGTAGTCATCCCAGGTCATAGAATCATAGAGTGTTTTGGTTTGAAAGGGACCTCTAAAGGTCATCTAGTGCAACCTCCCTGCAGTGAGCAGGGACATCTTTAATTAGAGCAGGTTGCTCAGAGTTCTGTCCAAACTGACCTTGAATGTTTCTAGGCATGGGGCATCTATCTATCTATCTATCTATCTATCTATCTATCTATCTATCTATCTATCTATCTTCAAGCAATCTATGCCAATGTTTTTCCACCCTCAAGGTCCTTTGATTGTACATTGCCTCCAGTCTCCTCTGCCCTCCTTCTTGCCCAGGGAAGAAGAGATTGCATGTGGACACTCCTGCAGCTGCTGCTAGATGTGGGAGCACTGCTTTGGGTTTCTGTCCCCTGCTTAGCTGCCAGTCTTCATATAAAAATGAAGGCTTTTGGGCTGCTGCCCTTCTGGCTCATGTTAATGAGTCCAGTGGGGAAAAAAAATAAGGGGGAGGAAGTGGAGACACCTTCTATGCTACTATGTAAGTCTCATCCCTTTCAGAAATAAAGGTAAAATCCAGGTTTTTGAGGTGGGAAGATTAAGGGGCAGTAAGTGTGCTGGCATAGAAGGAATCACCACTCCATGAAATGTAGAAGTGATGGTCACATTACTATTTTGGGGTTTTGGTATTTTTATTATTTTTTTCCTCTCTTAAGATTTGTTTTCTTGTCCTAGCAATGAAAATAAGAAGGTTAAATAAGTGACATGTGGTTTTTTGTTTTTTTTCTTGTGTAATTAATCAGCTTTTCCATTGTAAGAACATTCCAGACTTTTGGAATCCATCTGTTCAGTTACTGTAAACCTGGGTTTCAGCCTTCTGTTGCCATAACAATTCTCTCTGCAGGAGCAATAGGAGAGGGAGTGATTGATGAGATCTCAACTTACTATCCCTGTTCAACCCAGGAAGAACATAGTGCTGGGTTAATTGACCCATCATTTCAGAACAATATGTAGGAAGTTGGGCAGGTAAAAAACACTTTGCATCTGATTATAATCTCTTGCAGCGATTCTTCTCTGGTGGAGCTGCGCTGACTTGAAGCTGGGTTTATATGGGCATGTATGAGAATTCAAAACCAGGCTCCTTTATTTTAGCAAAAAAAGGGAAGAAGTTGCTCTATACAATCATAACTCCTTATGTTTGGAAGTGATAAAGTTTGTTAGTTTCTGTGGAATCAGGGAGGAGCTGTGGATGACTTAATACTGGACAGGGACCTTTCCCCCCAAGGTTTAATACAGACATCGTTTTGACTGTAGTTGTGTGAGGCTAATGGGAGCAGGTGCACTCAAGACAATATTGAATTACTACAGCAATAGTCACATTGGGCGAGAAGGGGCTCAAACTTGGTGTCCTGGTTATGAGCTGAGTAACAGGAGATGATGAAAGGGCTGCAAGTCTCAGCTCCCTCTCTTGTTTGTGTATTTCTTCTCTTTCATTTGGAGTAACTTCCCTTTTCTCTGGCCCTTTGTTTGTATAAGAAAGTAGTCAATACACTTTGTACAATACAGCCAGGAAGGTACAGGCAGTCAAGCCTTCGTTAAGAGTTTCAGCTAGTCTTTTCCTGGTCATTCCTCCATAAGCACCAGCTAATAAAGCCCCATCACTTAAAAAAAGTGTTACAACCTTTCATAGAAGTTTCTGGGAGATTTGCTTGGGTTTGATCCCCCAGATTTTCATGGTGACAGAGACTGCAGGGCCCTCATCTAGTTTGGGCAGTAATCTGTTTCCCAGTAGGATGTCACCAGCTATTACCCTCACTACCATACCCTATATGATGTAAAGTTAAGGATTTCAGGCCTAATCTCAAGTTCTGTGCCACATTTCCAAGGAGAAATGGTCCTTCTGCACATTCAGTCATGCTGGTCATCCAGATGAGTGCCAGAGCTTCATAAGAAAGGTATTATGCCTTTCCCAGACTATTCTGTGTAGATCATATACTTCTGCAGACATCTGGTAGAAGCCAAAGGGGCTGCCTGTATTGATTTTACTCACGGGACTTGGAGAGGGCTGTGGGAGTTGGAGTGAACCTCTGCTCAGTAATTTCTTGGACTCTGCAGGGAAATGTGAGTGAGTCCCTGCCTGGAGGGAGAAGGAAAACCAGGGTTTTAAGGAAGATTATAATCTGACTTCTCTTCGATCTGTGAAACTAATACACTTCTTATGCAGAGCACCTCTAGCTGTGGGGATTTCACTTCCCTCTTGCTTTCCGTGTAGGTATCTGGAGTGTTTTCTTTATGGTACAGCTTCTGCAAGGCTCTGTTTAGGTAGTGCTAAAATTTTATGTGAAAATTTGTGCAATTATCTCTCGGAGCTAAGGGAAAGGCCAACACATCCATCTTTGATCAAATACACATGGTTTTGTTTTCCACTCTTAAGCACATGCAAACTTCAGTGCTTCTAAGCTGTACTCACATAGAAGTTCTTGTGTGTACCCTGCAAGCTTTTTGATAAATAAGACTACTATATGATCCAGTGTTATGCTAATAAACCACTGAAAACTTGTGCAATTTTTGGTACAGAGTCAAGTGCAGTGCCTTTGGAAGCATGCTATAGCTGCACACATTTAGGTTTTAACTCCCAAAATGTGCTAATGGAAGAAATTAGTTCCTCTGAATATTGAAGAACATGTCTTTGGCTAGCAGAAATTCTTGAAACCAATTTCCCTTTGCAAACCACAATCTGGCGATTCAGACTGAAGAATGCTTTAAGCATTTTGTCTGTAAGGTACACGTCTTATGTAGGCTTCTGTTTTAATTTACTGCACTTATATGCAAGTTTTTCAAACTAGGCACAGTGGTCTCTTATAAATCACAAGAAATAGTCCACCCTCAATACCCTTTCCAGCCCTCCACAATGAGTCAAGGCTTGTCAAAGACCATTTTAGAAATCTTGAATAAATCTGACATTATGTTGAGACAGCTGTTAAATATATTTCTTCCTCCCCCGGCCCTCAGGTTTCCTTTCCCTCACTAAGAACAATGCAATTGGTTTAGTGCTATTTTTAGGCCAACTTTTCATTTCGGTCATATGTATTCCTACCTTCCATGCACACTTAAGTTAATTTATTCTAACATGAAAAATACTGGGAGAGTCACTACCCCCCACAAAAAGATTTTACAAGCTGAACTGGAGGCTAGCTGTTGCACATATACTCTCCAGATGCCCAAGCCTGCCATTAAAGGAGTAAAATCTGATTTCAGGGTGCACTCAAGACTCTTATGCATGTCTTCCCTGAAAACAAATGTCTCTTTGAAGCAAAAATCTCAGCAGATGTGCCTAAACTAACCCTGTGTCTGAGGGAAGTTTGCTTTGGTGTGGAAGGGAGAGTGGTAGTCTGTTAATCTTCCTACTTGTTTAGCAGGTTTTTAGCTAGCATGAGAGTAGCGGTGGGGGGGGTGTCTGTGTTTGTTCTTTTTGTTTGCTTGTTTGGTGGGTGGTGGGTTTTGGTGGTTGTGGGGTTGGTTGGTTTTTTTTTGTTGCTTTTAAGAAAGCTGATAGTTTAAAACGGAGGCCTCCTGTTTGTCACTGGTAACCTAGTCTCTGTGAAGTTGGTGGGAGTGTTGGTGCACCTCAGTGAGAACGCAAGCAGGTCCCCCTGAGGTTGTCAATAATCTTTCCTTCTGCAAACGCCCCTTCATTCTCCTGGCTTTCCTTTGTAGGCTGGCCTGGAGGTGAGAATTCAATCTAGCATGGTGGTGGTGCATGTGGAATGAGATCTTTCAGTCTTCAGAGACTTGTTTCCCAGTACTAAACAGCTCATGTTCTTCAAGAGCGATCAAGAAAAGTACACGTTTGCTTGAGAGCAGAGACGCACCCACTGATCTCAGGTAGTTGGGTAAACACCCATGTTCTCAAGTGATGTACCAATGACTGATGCATCACTAACGTTGTTCAGTTGTGAGTCGGGAATGGGGCAAAAGTGGTGGTTCACAGTAACCTGTGTCCTGGTAGTTAAATGTATGGTACTCTCTGCTTTCTGTTTCTAAGTAAAGCTTGGGAAAAAAAATTAAAAAAAGAGAGAACTTTAACTCCTCTATTGATGCCTTTCCAAAGGGGATTAAATAAGACAATAACTAATAAATAATGTACAGAGCTTATGGGTCTGTCTTCAATCGGAGTTGAAACAAAGAGATCTGGGCTTTTTAAGTGCTTCCTCAAATGTGCAGCTCTCTGGAAATGTTTCTCACCAGAACATCCCTGGCATTGCAACAGACAGTGCTCCCTCCCTGGGCAGCAGTGGCCAGGCCTGGCACGCTGGAGTGAGCCAGGGAGATGACAGGGTGGCAGTGACAAACCAGTGCCACTGTGCTGTCTCTGTCAGGGTGCTCTGTGTGTGGGCAGCACAGTGTGTGTGCTCACCAGCCTCATGCTCAGGCAGTGTGGCCCAGTGCCAAGTTACTGGGGCACCTGTGCCCTAACCCACTGCTGCATCCCCCTCCTGCCAGCTGGGGGGGCAGCCCCTGCACCCCATCAGGAGGAGCAGTGGGGTGCCAGCTGGCTCCTGCATGGGGTGAAGAAGCAGGGGCATGTCAGGAGGTGTTGCTGAAATGCTTTCTGGACCTGGCTGGCAGTCACTGAAGAGAAAGTAATCGAGGCTATATGTGAGGAATTAGGTTTTACACTGAACCTGGGCATTGGAGGGGGTGTGGTGTTCTTCTTTTTCCTGTAGACCAGAGAGAGGAGCTGATCTGCTTTTTATTCACTGTCACCCTGCTTTCTGCACTAGAGTGTGTGCTTTCTGTAATACATAAGGAAGGGTGGGAGACTTGGACATCATTTGTGTTGTGTCTATGGCCCTCACAATTACAAACTTCCTGAGATCAGAGGGAATAAATCCTTGCCAATTAGAAGGCCTTTTAATGTCAAGTTGTGACTAATAAACATCTGAACTGCAGATGTGGTAGCGTAGGTGTACCTGTTGCCTGGACCTTTTCTAGCATTAATTACTCTGGCAATTGCTGGTCATGTTTATGCACCGTAGCTATTTCAGAGGATAAAATAATGCACCTTCCCTTTGTTCCTTGTCCATTTATGGAGTGCAGAGATGTCAGCCCAGTTAAAAAAGCAAATTTCTGTTTCAGCCACCATTTTAAGATGTGTGTTTATAACTGCAGAACAATGTCATTTGCTGCTTGTATGCTTTTAAAGCTATGTTTCTGCAGCCACAGGCATCAGAATTCAACATTTTAGCTAAGGAACACATTAACTTCTGGTGAAAATGAGAAATGGAGCCCCAGCAGTGCACAAATGCACTGCTTATACAGAACTTGGATGTTTCTGAATGCCTGTTGGTATTGAGATCAGGCATCAGTGCTCCTATGATAAAGTTCATGCTCATTTTTCCTACTTCTAGAAACAGTTCTGGATACAGATAGAACCTCTGGATCCTGACTCTGAAATCTGAGACTATCTGGCATCAGCTCAAACTCCCATGACTTGACATCTCTTTGTTCACACCAATATCCCAGGGCAAACCAGCACTTTTTACTCTAAATTCATACCTTAGTTTCATGGCTGTGGTAATGACTGAAGTAGCTGATTAGTAATAGCCATCCCCTTCCTATTTCCCCTGAACTTGATTGTCTCTTGAACATAGTTTATACTGGGGTTTATTTTACTCTTTTTTTTTTTTTGTTTGGCTTTAGAGTAGTAGTGCATCAAATGCTACCTGTAATCTTTTGTCCTCAGCATTTCAAATGCCTTTTATGAAGCCAGAATCTTCATGCTGTGAAACGCTGACCCCACTGTGGTCCCATCTGCAATGTTTGATCTCTAGCAGTCCCTTGCTCTGTTTCCCCACTGCACAGTTGTGTCTGCGTGTTGTGGGGTGAGGGGTGGAATAGGGACTGTTGCTTGAAATCTACTCTCTTCTCACTTTTTTTCTCTCCATCACCCCAAACCCTGTTCATTCTGACTCCTTAACTGCAAAATTACCCCAAACAATCTAGCACAGTATAATGCTGCTTGTGAATTTATTAATGGTAAACAACAACACCTTTTATTAATGGTAAGCCTTTCTCTTACTCTGTTAATGTCTGGAAAGTATTATGTAGATAGGCCACAAATTGCTTTAGAATATTTTCTTTGTGTTATTTTGTTCTCTTCCCTTGGATCAGCAAGAATATGGTTCAAATATTAATTTTATGGTGTGTCTCTCGAGTGGAATATAATGTTCAATTATGCATTCCATCTGCTAGGGTCTGAATGCGCAATCCTGCATTAAATAGAAAAACCAATGTGTTTTAAAGAAGAAACAGAGAGAAAGGATATGGCACATAAAAGCAGTGGAAGAAGAGCCTTCCATTATGCTTGACTTGGTGTAAAATCAGAGGGAGTTGTGTAAACCAGACAGAAGTCAACTGTCTTAAAAATGGAGTCGGTACATGCCTTAGATTATGTCATGCTATTAAAACCTTTCTACAAGACACAGGTTTAGAAGTAGAGTGATGCCTCAGATAAATATGCCGGAGACCTTATGATGTACAGATTTCATACGCTCGTTCCACACACCCATACACATATGTATGGGTGTTTGTTCCACTTTGCTCCATATAAGCCCCTTAAAAGTCTGCCTCTGGAAAGTGTCCTTTTACTGTGGGGCATGGGAAGAAGTGCTCCAGTGGCTGTAACAGCATTTACTCCTCCTCGGGATGTTCCCTACAGCAAGAAAACCTGGACAGGGCTGTGGCTCTGTCTGCCTAGACACATAAAACTACAATTACTGTGAATCTTTGTGCCCTTACTCAGGGTTGGCATTTTGGGGTGACACCTGCTTTGGAGACAAATGGCTATTTTGTGTGTCATTCAACATAGTGGCAGTCTCCCTGATGATGCTGCCCAAATACTCTGTGACCTCTCAACCATCTCTGTGTTTTTTCACAGTGCTTTTCCATATGGTCTGTGATGGCTGTGGCACTCCTGACCGTGGGAGCAGCTGGAGCAAGGCCTAGGGCTTTTGCTTGGGTAACGAGAAGACATAGTGATAGTTCTGTCTTCAGCACCAGGACTCAAAAGTACTCCTGACTGAGGCAAGGCAAATGCAGGGTATTAGTTTGAAATTTAGCAGGTGAGAATGTCTTTAAAGTGAGCCCAAGCACCGAAAGACATGGTCGCTCTTCAATGCACATGCCTTGAACGCCATGGAGAATGGGAGGCCAAGTTCTGGAGAGGAAGAAGCTCAGTGGACCCTGTTCTCTGCTTTCCCTTGGGATAACAACCCAAGCACTTCTCTGCACGGGTGCTTGGCTGTTCAGGCTTACTAGAAGGAGCGTTTCAAGTATTCCTCCTCATTGTGCCTGTTTTTTTCAGGAAAGCACACTGCTTCTTTCTTTGGCACCTCACCAAGCACTCTTGGCAAAGCTGTCAAATGTGTCATTGTAATGGGAGGCCTCTTTGCCGTGGTTTGAGCAGTGAGAGCTGGCTGGGAATAGCGGGGCCGGGCCGAGGAGGACTGGTTGCAGAGTTCTCAGCGGAAATCCTTTGACTCTGGAACTTGTTTGCTCTGGCAACCTCCCTGTGCCTTTCTGGAGACAATGAGGGTTCAAGACACATGGCTTTTGTTTGGTTTTCCTGGAGGGAAGGCTTTGCTTTTCATTTGGCTGAATTTCTGGGTGGTAGAGAGAGAGGGAGAGAAAAAACATGCTTCAGGTTGTTGTTGAGGGTGATACTGGTGCTTCTTGGTGACCTTTTGCTTTCTGAACCCCGGAGGCAAGCTCTCCATATGCCTTTGACAACGGAGTAGTGGTTTGGGCACTTGAAGAAAGTGCAGTTTTTCCTCACTCCCTGTCTGCAGGTGGATATCGGATGGACAGTCTCACTCTGTAGCTCCCAGAAGTCTCCAGCTCTTTTTCTACCACTCTGAGTCTTCTGCTACAACCTCACACAGCCTTGATCCATGTGAAGAGCTCTCAAGCTGTTAGGAGAGGGAAGTTGTCAGAAGGTGTAGTGTGCAGAAAGCCATGGGAGGTCCCGGAGGAAGAATTGCCTGATGCGGGGAAAATTACCTTAAGAAGACAACACACAGGCTCTCTAATATCTTGTTAAAAAAGCAGTGATGATGAGGATGGCTTTGACTTTGCCTTCTAGAAAGCTTGATTATTTATTTGTGAAATATTCCCACATGAAGTAATGCTTGTAATTGTAGAATAGTCCTGAGAGGATAAGGCACAATATCTTTTAATCCATGGATCTAGGAGAAACCCGAGTTTTCAAAAATGCTTTGAAACAATGCCATGCGAAGCATGAGAAGAAGCATGAACTGGAATGCACTTTAGCATCAAGTCTGATCATTTTGTTTCCCCCAAATCAGGTCTGTCAGATCCTAGATCATTTCAGTATGCCTTAGAGGAGGATGCAAGGAAAACAATCAACACAATAAAGTGCTGTAGCAATGAAAATAATCAACTTGAAGAGCACAATGGAGTGCTGCAACAAGTTATCACAGCCTCTACCAGCCAGCGATGTTGCTGAAAAACAAATAGGCTCGAAGTGTGTTTTCAGGAGCATCACATGAAAATTGGCAGAAGATTTGCTATTCTGCGAAAGCTGCAAATATACAGCTCTTAAACACTGAGGGGAAACTGAAGTCCTAAAATTTGAGGTTTGTTTTTCCCTGCAAACCACTTTTAACCTCTGGAAAAAAACTTCACCAGAGCATCAGCCTTGAGCACAGAACACCTAGAGCTGGATTGCTGACCTTCTGACACTGGTGGGAGATCTTTGACTGATGTTGTTTCACCTCGAGCAACACTCCTCCGAGTTCACAGGAGTCAGATAACAGCATGCAATAATTGCAGCTTCCTCCATGTAATGGCCGGTGTGGTTTCTAGTGAGTTGCATGAGTTGCTTTAAGCATTCGCTGTTTTCCTGAGCTACACTGTGGTTTTACTGGGAATTTATATGTGAGATCACAACCCCTTCTGGACCAGCTGGGTGCTCCCAATGTGCTAGCACTTCATCAAAAAAACCAGCAATGATAGAAAAGTAGGAAGAGGTTGACACCAGGGAGAGGTGTGAAGGTGCACCACGCGCCCAGTAAAACCAGTTCAGGGAAAGGAAAACAGCCTTGGCACTGTAAAGGGAAGTCAAGTTATTAAAAGCAATTGCATGTTGGGTGGTATAATGCCTGTCATAAGTCTTTGAAAGTGTGTTTAGCACAATCCTCCTTACAGAAATGAAACAATGGGAACTAGGCTGTATTTTCAAATAGATTGTGGTTTGCTTAACTATCTCCCCACACATATGTGCCTGGGAAGTGGATTGGGTGTCTCCCTGCTGCCCTTAGTAACTTGCTTTTTCTCTTGTCAAGCTACTTTGTCTTTGTGGCCAAGGTCTCTTGAAAGGGCTGAGATTCCTGGCTTGTGCCTGTGCAAGCATGGAGTGAGCTGCAGTGGGAGGTGGTCTCTGCTGGTCAAAGCTTATCTTCCAAAGGCATTTCTAATTGTTCTAATCAATTGTGACCTCCCCAGGGTGAGGGTGGTAACCCGTGTCATACTCTAGTATCTTGGATCAATTCAGACTCAGGTAATTCCACTGTGCCTTTCTTTCAAGGTCATCCTTTTGTTTCAGAAGACTATTATTTACTTCTAATGTTAAATTCATGGCTAATGTATTAGTGCTGCTGCAGTATTTCACACTACTGGAAGGAGAGTGATTTCTGTGCCTGAAGCCTACCACAGTGATCCAAATTTGCAAAGTAAATGAGGGTTACTCATTTCAACAGTTATCATCTTTACACAGCATGTTTTATCCAGGGACCTCATGAAGCTCAGACAGGGGAGGTGCAAATACCTGCACCTGGTGCTGCTGGGGGACACTCAGTTGGAAAGCAGGCTGGCCAAGAAGGACCTGCGGAGCCAACAATGTGTATTTCTGATGAAGAAGGTGAATGGTACCCTGGACTGCATTAGCAGAGGTATTACCAGCAGGTCAAGGGAGGTGATCTTTCCCCTCTCTTAGCACTGGTGAAGTCACACCTGGAGTGCTGTGTCCAGTTCTAGGCCTCCTGATACAAGAATGATATGGACACACTGAAGAGAGTCCAGCAAAGGGCCATGAAGTGACTGGAACATCTGGACAAGATGACCTCCAGAGGTCTCTTCCAACCTTAGCCATTCTGTGATCTAGGACAAATCCTTTTTTTCAAAATATTTTCCTGAAATGCTTTGAAACAAAGCCATGTGAAGAATGGTGATCCAGCTAGGATTGTGATTTGGCATCACATCTATTTTTTTTTTTTTTTGTCCCCTATGTTTTGTCTCTCCAACAGAGATCTGCCAGATATACTGTTCAGCCTTGACTTGAAGGTGTTCAATAGCACCAGAGCAACAAGAAAGCAGGTGCCAAATAACATAGTGTGGGAGTTTGGCTGGCCTCCCCCTGGTACTCAGGTACTGGTAAGAGAGGTTGCAGTTCTCTAATCAGCCTTTGATCGAAAACTCTGAGTGCTGCAGTCTGCCTGCTCTCTTTACATTCATCTCATCTGCCCCAGCCTGAGTGTGTCTGACTGTTTCAGTCACCAGAGTGTTTATTCATACTGTACAAAGCTACCGAGTGTGTTTGATGTGCCACGGCCCTTTTACTGTTGAGAATCCACCCAGACTGTGGGTAGGTCCTGATTGTTGTCTATATCAATGGCAAGCCTGATCTCAAGAGCCATCTCTGGAGATCTGAGAGGATATTCTAGATGGTAAATGCATCATGTAATCTGCAGGGCATAAATAAGGAGGCAGTCAAATTCCACACTCTTCTTTGGGAACCAGAAGGGCTGTTCCAGCCTCCTTGAGTAGGGGTGAAGGGAATTTTAGAGTCTACAGCCTGCATTCCAGCTAGGCAAGGGAAATAGCTTGCTTCCTTCCTCACTTGGACACGGTAAAGGCAAATGCATTCTGATGACATGATTCTTCCCTGAAGCAAAATGCTTTCAGAGTTCCACTGGCCATATGGAGCTCTGCACATGCAGTTTTCCATGAATATTGCATTAATCCATATTCCAAGTTATGAACTGCAATCAGTCCATTCTTGTGCTAACCAAGCTGCAGCTGCTCCCAGCTGAAAAGTCTTTTGAACCCTGCCAGACAAAATATTCCAAGTCTCGTTCCAAGGTGCAGTAATTGTCATTGTGGTTCTCAGGCTCTCCTAGATATTTAATTTAGCATATGTATCAAAATGTGCACTCTGCTGATGCTGAAGCTGGTGCCAATGCTTACAGTGGTGTTGTCTGAAGACTAATGAAAGGCCAGAATTGTTCCAATACATGGTAATATGTCGATTTTAATGTAATACAGTTAAGCTGTATTGGTAGTAAATCATTCAAAACCCAAAGTGGAGGCACTGCAGGATAGATTAAAGGAAAGCATCATCTGCAAAGTTCAGAGGTATTTGGGCTTCCTATGGATTTGTGGTATTCAGAGCTAGGAGACTTTCTTCCCTTGCAAAGACAGGAACCATTTGTGAGTGAGCCTGAGAACTGGGATCTACGTTTTCCTGTGGTTCCCAGGTAGTCTAGCTTTGCCTTGGCTTTTGTAAGGAAAGAGCATCTTTGCGTGTCAGGTGTGGGCTCCAATGATCTCATAGGGAGTTCAAACCAGATATTTTATTTAGATGTGTGTAGTTTGATTTTCCATTTTTATATATATATATTTTCTATCTTAATGAATGATATTTAAACTCTCTCAATTAAAAAAAATAATTATGATATAACATGGGAATTCTCTTTCCCTTCAGTCAATGTGGACAATGTTATGTTTTTCATACTGAATCCTCTCATGTAGAGGGGGACAGAGAGGGACATGATTTGTTCTCTTTGAGCTCAGGACTCTCACATTCAATGCTAACAGCTGAGTACCTGACGTTTCCATTCTTAGGCCACTTTCTGGGATTGTTTGAGTGTTAGCAGTATTTTGAAAAGAAATTATGAATACCTTATGATTACTTTCTAATGAAGTTGTACAGATTGGATTCTACCAGGTTTGAAAACTACTGAGCCTCAAGCATATTTTGCCAGTAGCTCTTATGTCTCAGAACATGGGACTCTTAAACAGTTTTCTGCTTTTTAGTATAATACAAGTATTTAAAAGGAGCAATTTGGGTATTTTATAGGAATTCAAAACCCAATATTGACATCCCTCTTCCTCTTTCTTTTTACATCTCTGTGTCTGTAGACCCCCAAAATGTGCAAAATAAAAATGGCCAGATTAAACCTGTCCAGAGTAGTTTTGTCCCCCCCCCCCTTTTTTTTTCTTCTCCTTATTCTCTTCTGGAAACCGAGGGGACAAATCCTGACCATCTCCCATGGTCATGCATATGGCCCTGCTCCTGCTGAGGTGGAATGGGGATTGGGGATAGGGATGGTGGCACGGAACCCGTGTCTGGTGGAGGCTCAGTGCTTGCATTGCTGGTTAGTTTAAAGCTGCCTGGGGCTGCAGATGAATCAAAGATTCTCTTAGGAGCATCTCAAGGCTGTAATGATAGGTTGGGTCTGAAACACTTACTCAGCAAAATTTCCAGGGAAAGTACAATTAACTCCCATCATTCCAACCCTCTTTCTACTCCTTGAATTCCCTTGGCTGCTCCCAGGAAGGACAAGTCCATTTGATCTGAAATGCTGAGACAACATGCATTTTATGCTTAAACATAAAATGACAATTCTGACCATATATTTGCAATTAAGCCATTGTTTTTATTAGTCACAAGGGATAATTGCATCCAGAAATTCCTGAAGTAAAAGTTTTACTGGGCAAACAATATTACACTGATGTTTCAATTATATGAGTAATTTCCTAGCATATATCAGCAATAAAGTTCCCTAAAGGGCCTATTAAACAGGAAGCAGGAAAACTGCGATGGGGCAGTTGCCAGACCTCAGTGTGTCTAGCACTCGTGTCAGTTTGTGCCCTCATTCTTTTTGTCTTTAGGTAAGTCAAGCAAGTCAGCAAAATCCTGCATCACCCGTACGTAGCAGATGTGCACGGGAAGGTTTTCTTTTGAAGAAAGGAGTTTTCTAAGACTTGGGTCTGGAAGGAAAGAGTCCCTGGTTCCCACCCTCCTGAAGTCTATTTTCCAAATCTCTTTGCGATGGAAATGAGGACATCCTGCCTTTCAATGAACTTTGGTCAGTAAGTGGGAGAATACCTGAAATGTCTATGATGAAAGTGCTGCTCCTGTGGCATGGTCTGGGATGATGGACAGCTGGGCAGGGTTCACCCTTCCTTCACTGGAGCACTAATACTCCTACAGACCCAAACCCAGAGCAGCTGCCTTATTCACTTGTCAGGTGTAGCAAACACTGTTTTTTCCATTGTAATCCTTCTCTTAGCCCTACTGCCAGTCATGCCAAAGCCCTGCCATAAATTTCTCTTATCCTATTATAAGAGTGCTTTTATTGGTAATAGCTTATTTCACACCCTGATCCATTATATGGTATTCTGGCAAAGCAAACAACCCCTTAGGAGCATTTTCTGAGAGGGATGTGGTGTTAAAAACATATACTGCCAAACATTTCCTAATGCAGTCAGGCAGAAAAAATAGTCTTGCATCCTCTGTTCCCTGTGAATCCCATCTTGTGATGCTTTCTATGTCTGTAGAGCTCTCCTCTCCTCCATGGGCTCAAAGTCCCTGCATAGGCAGAGGGACTCCACTGTAAAGGCCAGCAACAAGCTTTTCTAAGGGGTCTGTTCAACAGCAAGCAAGAATGCTAAGGGTTAGTCCCTACTGTATTTCACGTCGGGGCAGACAAGCTTCAGCAGTGTCACAGGAGTTGCCATGGCTGGATGTTTGTGGTGGGTTATGCTGGGCTAAGCAAAGGGTTATGTACATGTGTGCACTGTAACATAGAGCTATGAGGATGAGCCAGCAAGGATGCTGGAGGCAGCATAGCTCAACTAGTATAGCATGGGCTGACGTCTCCCCATTTCCCTCCAGAGTGGTGGTAGTGAAAGTTTCCTTCAGCATCTCAGTAAGGCATGCTCTCTGCACATAGTCAGGGAGGGAGCTTGGAAAAGGTTGCTCCTGCTCCTTCCTGCACTGTCCTCAGAGCTGCCTGCTCTAGAAAAAGCTAGCAGGTCATAGTCTGCTCTACAGCAGCCATTGCTCTGGTTCAGATTCTGCACCATGGACTTATCACTTTCCCCTAATAGCAGAGCTAGATTTTTTCTTCTGCTGCTATGGCTCCAATTCATCCTTGCAGTCAAGGGGCTGGGTCTCTCCTCCTTTTCCTCCTCAGAGATCTCTGCCCCTGGCTCCCACCTGGAAGCACTGGTGGGCAATACTTCTTTCCCACATGCTCTGCATGGAGTTGCTCAGTGGCCGCTTTTCCCAGTGCTGGGCTCACACTTAGCTTTTGGGAGGGAGAAAGCAGTGCTGTTTGAGCCAGGATCCTCACACACGGAAGGTGACTCCAGCCCAGTACATCAAACATACTCTTCCCCACACTGTGCTCACCAGTCCTTTCTCCTCTCTTTCTTATGCCCTTGAAGGAAAGCTGTTTGAGTTGCAAAAATCTGCTAGAAAGCAATCTCTCTGTGCTCCTGATTTAAATATGGGCACACTCTGATTAATTTCTAGCTCTGCTTCTACTTCCCCTTTGGTTCCTCTCAAATTAGCCTCTAATTATCTCAGTTGTAATCACCTGGTATGATAAAGTTAAAAAAATAATGATTCTTTTTGATAGTACAGTGTTTTCTCTATGAATGTTGTAGCTAATAAAGACAGAATGCCAAGCTGCTTATGGGAAACAGATTTTTACAGATCCTAAACAAATGCCCTGCGTAGTTCATGTACAGATAATAAAAGAACAAAGTAACCATTCTGAGGAAAATTTATATCTTGATAAAAAAAAAAAAAAGAAAGAAAATAAATCTATCTGTATATTTATGTTCAAATATACTGCTTTTAAAGGCCCAGAACCTAGTGCCAATGCTTGAGGCCAAAGTTGGGGACTCAAGATGCCTGCTCAGGTTTCTGCATCTCTGTGGCACTGGGAGCTGGGCAGCGGCTCAGAGCATGAAGCTCTTCTGCTGTACACCTCTGAGTGAG
>WTSP01011743.1:28940-42254 GCA_025331215.1 Actenoides lindsayi | reverse complement strand
TGGCTGGGGCTGTGAGCAACCTGCTCTAGTGGGAGGTGTCCCTGCCCATGGCAGGGGGGTTGGAACTGGATGATCTTCAAGGTCCATTCCAACCCTGACGATTCTATGGTTCTATGATTCTAAGAGCTAGCCAGAAGTATTACAGTGACATTCCCTGGAATATCTGCTTGGAACAACAAACCATTTCCTTCAGTGTATCAATTACGTTGGTCAAGAAGAGCTCCAAGGAACTCAGTGCAACCTTCCTGACAGTGGCCTGAATATTTCACAGTCTTCACCACAGCCAGAGCCAAACACTGTCCCACGTGACCTGGAACTCCTCATCCATTACCCAACTCAGGCTGGGTAACTGTTGCCTTTCTGAGGGCCACCCGAGTGCCTTCAGCAGGCCACACGTTGACATATAGATGCATAAACACTTAAAATGTTTAACATAACTATGTATGGAGCCACTGGCTCTGACCCCTGAGCTATAGGTCACCCGTTCTTGTCTTAACTAAACCATGTTCCTCCACTCTCTGTTGTCCATTACCCTGTTTCTCCTGAGTTCTCTGCTACCAGCACTTATTTCTTGGAAGTGGTTTTCATCTTGATTTGTGTACCATCCCTGTGTACATACATGCATGAAGGCCTGAGCACCCTTTCCCACACTGTTGTCTTTTCTATTTTTTATAATCTTTTCAGAAATGAATCACAGAATGGTAGGGGTTGGAAGGGACCTCTGAAGAGCATCAAGTCCAACCGCCCTGTCAGAGCAGGACACAACTAGAGCAGATCAGCCAGAAATGCAGCCAGACAGGTCTGGAAAGTCTCCAGAGAAGGAGACTCCACAACCTCTCTGGGCAGTCTGTTCCAATGCTCTACAACTCTGACAGTCAAGAAGTTCTTCCTCATGTTGAGGTGGAACTTCCTGTGCTCGAGCTTGAATCCTTTGCCCCTCATCCCATCACAAGGCACAAGTGCAGAGAGGTTGTCCCTGCCTTCTTGACACCCAGCCCTCGTGTATTTATAGACATGGTCCTTTATACCACCTGCATATTGTACTTTCCTGCCCCTGGAGCTTTCTATTCCTTAGTTCATGCTTATTTGACTGTAAGCAGAGGCTCATACTGAGAAGCTTGCTTCTCGGCGTCGCTTTCCAGGAGAAATGTGAACTTGGTGAGCACCCCTGACCTTTCTGCCCTTCACCATAAAAAAACCTGTCTGTCGTGTGCGGCCGCGCGTGCGGCAGGGTGCCGTTTGCTTCGGGGAGTAACCTTTTGCACAGGGGACTTGCAGAACGTGCCACCCTCCTGCCCTTGCCACCTCTCCTTCCCTGGGGCTCCGTTTGGTGTCCTGCAGATCAGAACCATCTGCCTTGCCCCAGTGAAAGGGGCCTTTTGATGAGGTTCTTGGAGACCTTCACCACTTTGCCTTGAAATCCAAGTTTACCCAGGGACGGAGATGATTTTGGAAGAGCTGGAGGAAGAAAACGATGCCTTCGTTGTGATGATGTAGAAGGCAGCCTGGTGTTTAATTGCCTGTGCCTTTAATTGCTATCGACTGAGACTGCTGGGGAGAGAATGGTTTATATAATGTGCTGTGGCTGGGGGTGTGTTGGAATACAGGCAGGTTTCAGGCAGGGCTGTCCTCACTATTCTGTTTTACTTGTAAATCCTTTCCCTGCTTGTTCAAAGAGCGATTCACAGACCAGCTTTCCTTGGGGAAGCTTGTTTGGTAGTCCTAGGATCTGCCTTTCCATTCCCAGCTGAAGAACTTCGGGGAAAATAGAAGAGATGGAAGGCTGCAAGAGGCACACTCTGTAAACGAGGTGGAAATTTGTAGTATGTTAAATACCACCTGTGGGCAATGACGCAGTGCCCGAGAAAATGGGGCTGAGGTTCCTCAGGAGGAATGGGTGGGGAAGAGGGAGAGGGGAAATGAGGCCAGGAGACGCTGTTACTGCCCAGAGGTGCCTCGGGTGGGCGAGGAGGACGAGGGGCTGCAGTGTGGGTTGCCTGCATTAGCTCGGGGGGTCTGAGCAGGTCACGTGGGAGAAAAAGCTAATGGGATTGTGTGCGGCGATAGAGAGAGGTCTCCCCGTCAGCCTGGATTGCAGGTCCTCCTTGTTTTCCCAGTCCATTGGTGATGTCACTGGGGGGAAATGGTGCTGTTCAGCCTGCAGAAAGGAGAGCATGTATCTTGGCTCCGTGGACACCAATGTTGTCACCTGGAGACACCTTGCTATTCGTTCATTGCTGTTTCCAAATACATTATCACCTGAAATTTTATTCATCTAATTTTTGGTGGTTTGATGAGTCTCTCATAACTTTCTAATGCAAGGTACCTCCTGGTCTGACCTTCCCAAATGAACAAATAAATTTCTGGCTCCCAGAACCTGCCTGTAAGGTTTAGCTGTTTCTCCAGCATCTCTGCCCAAAGCAGCTTTCAGAATGCTGTTTGCTTTATGGAGTGCATGGTCCAGACCAGCAGCTCTTTCACCTTTACGTTAACAGCTCAGGGACTCAATACAGGGGAAGTTGGTTGGGCTATAGCAAAAATGTTTGACTAATTTATTTGTTTTTTCAGTAAATCCTCTTTACACTTACCCACGTTAGAAAATGCAAGGGTTTGGTTTGGGTTTTTTTCTAACTTGAGTGGACGATGTGTTCTTCCTCCTTTCCCTGACCAATTTCAGTGTGGTTTGTCCTCGTGGAGGATTTGCTATTTGAAAATTGTTGGCTGCTGCAAATCCCAAGGTGTCTCCCTCAACTTGCTCCTTCTCACAGGAGGGTTGTGGGCTTCAGAAGGTTCCTGCAGCTCCATTCACTCTCCTTTCACCCTTGAGAAATGCCCTCCACCATTCCATCCTTCCTTATCCTGGTCCAAGGAATAATTATGCTTTCAAAGCTAACAACACCTTGAAAAGTAATTTCTACTGAATTCTAAGGCTGGAATGGCAAGTGACCTAATCCCTAGTGATAGGATGGCATCCAGGCAGCTGACTTTTGAGGGCTCAGCTGCTTCCTTTCTTAAAGTAGCTGCCTGGAATTTACTCTTTGTGAATTTACTGTCAGGTTGGTTTGCTGTAAGCATCCAGGATCTTGCTGAGTGTAATGAGAGTGCTGCTTTCTCAACACGTTAATTGTCCTTCCGCCTAATCAGGTACCCATGCTGGGAAAGAGATAAGATGTCATTTTGTTTTGACTGCTTCCAGGGTCAGAGCTGTTGTTTGCCTGGCTTCGGGCACATTTGCTAGGCTGCTGATATCCTTGTCTGTCTTCTTTTGATCTTAAGCCTTCCTCACCCCTTGCAGGGAAGGAGACAGAGAGGCAGACTGAGAAGAGACAATGTGTTTTGCAAGAACCTAGTTGCCAAGCTGCTGAAGATGAGCCAGCAGTGTGCCCAGCTGGCCAAGAAAGCCAAGGGCATCCTGGCCTGGAGCAGGAATAGTGTGAGCAGCAGGAGCAGGGAGGTGATTGTCCCCACTATACTCAGCACTGGTGAGGCCTCACCTTGAGTACTGGGTCCAGTTTGGGGCACATGAAAACAAGAGAGATGTCGAGGTGCTGGAGCGGGTGCAGAGGAGGTAACGAAGCTGGTGAAGGGACTGGAGAATAAACCTTATGAAGAAAGATTGAAGGAGCTGGGTCTGTTTAGTTTGAGGAAGAGGAGGCTGAGGGGAGACCTCATCACTCTCTCCAACTCCCTGAAAGGACATAGTAGAGAGGCTGGTGCTGGTCTCTTCCCACAGGTAATTAGTGACAGAACCAGAGGGAATGGCCTCAAGCTGCACCAGAGAAAGGCTGGAGGATCTGGGGCTGTTTAGCCTTCAGAAGAGAAGGCTGAGGGGAGACCTTCTTGCCCTCTCCAGCTACCTGAAGGGAAGTTGTGGTGGGGTGAGAGTTGGTCTGTGCTCCCTGGTGACAAGGGACAGAACAAGAGGCAATGGCCTGAAGTTGAACCAGAGGAGGTTCAGGCTGGAGATCAGGAAGCATTTCTTTCCAGAAAGGGTTGTCAGGCATTGGAATGGGCCGCCCAGGGAGCTGGTGGAGTCCCCATCCCTGGAGGGGTTTAAGGGTCATTTAAATGTGGTGTTGGGGGACACGGTTTAGGGGTGAGCTTTGTAGAGAAGGGTTAATGGTTGGACTCGTTGATCCCAAGGGTCTTTTCCAACCTGAATGATTCTGTGATTCTAATCTGCAGGTGAATTCTGTGGATGTCAGAGCAAAAAGCTGCAGTGCTGCCTGGAATGCTTATGACCTGAGCTACAGGCAACGTCCAGTACGAGTGCGTTCTGAGCAGCGTTCGCCTGTTCCCTCTTGTAAAGGAGTAAGGGGGAACCACACAACTGGGTCTGACAAGAGCAAACGGGGGCTGGTTTACAAGGTATGCAAAGCTCCTAGTGCTGGTCTGTGGCTTTCATAAGGGAAGTGCTCAGAGCTATCCATCTTCTAGACAGAGAAGGTCCAGTTAGGGGCCCATAGGTGCAGCTCCTGGTAGGTGACAACAAGGAGCGTGTTCAATTGCTGAAACTGGTGCAGGTGATGAGTATCTCTGGCCACTGCCATAGTGTGGGCAGCATGATAAAGGGTTCTCTTGCTCCATACCAGTGTCAGGTACCTGTTGGCTGTAGTAACTGAGGTGGGTGAGCACAGCCTGCTCTAGGATGGCTCTGAAGTGCAGAGCTCTTCAGAAAGGTTGTGCAGTAACTTCCTTTGCAGTGCCTTAGAGAGAGAGCCCGTCTGCATGAAAGAAGTACCATCTGCTGAAGGTCTGGCACAAAATCTAGTGATCACCAACCTCTGACACAACAGGTTAGGTGCCTGTCAGTGGCTTTTCCCCCCATCTGCGTGCTTAGAGAGAAACTCAAGTGGTTCTGTTGCCATCTCGGAGGTGGATGGGCTGTTTGGGAGGTTCGGTTTTGCTTGGCAGCGTCCCAGAGAAGCTGAGTTTGTTTTGCTAACAAACTCTTGCTCAGAACTCTTCTTGAGGCAGCTTGCAGCCCGCTTCAGGAGGCTTGAAGCCTTATCTCCAAGCTCAGCGAAAGAAAATCGATGCGTTTGTCAAACATGTCAGTGAGCTGGAAGATTTCCTGCAGTATATATACAAGTCTGGCCTTTCCATGACTGGTTTTGGTACCTGCAGCCCATGTAAGATGGGTGAGGAGGGGTTAGGGGGTAATGAAGCAGTGGGACCCCTGGGTTCAAGGGATTGGAGTTGACACTGTTTGTCCAAAATGTAGAGGAAGAAGCAGCTGGAATAGGCTGTGTTAGATGATCATTCTACCCACTGTTTGCTTTCCACTTCATTAGAAGGGAACCCATTTTCTATCCTGTTAGCAAATTCCTCCAGCACCCCATTGCTGCAGGAGGGGCTTGCTGTAACGAGCTCTGCCTGGGGCTACATCTTCACACCACTCAGAAACTGAAACTGGTGCAACAGGCCACGATTTGCTTATTAAGTGGAGTTGGATCAGACCACCTTGACCATGGTACTTTGGGATGGGCAGTGGCAGCCAGCTGGGAAGTAGGTGATCGCCTTATACTTTTTCCAGTTAGGCTGGCAGTTGACTGGTAAGCAGATCTCTCCCCGTGCCTCTTTTCTGGAGCTGTAAGGGAGGCCTTGTGTGCTGCTGGGAGGAGGGGATTGCCAGGAGGAGCTGCTCTTCTCCAGTTGCAGTCTGGAGCTCTTCACCAGTTGCAGTATGCTGCGTGGATCTGTTGGTCCCTGCCTGGGGCTTGTTTTTCCATGGTGTGATGGGAGGGTGAGTGAAGCTGTTCTGTCTGCCATTAAGCTATTCCAGTTGGTTGTTAAGATTTCGATGTGTTTGGCTTAGCCTGGGGAGAGCAATGCAATAGCAAAGTGAAATTAAATGGTTTGGTGTAAGGGGTACCTGAGTTAAAGCAAAGGGAGCAAAGTTGTTCAGTGTTGGGTTGGTTGGTTGAGTTTATGTGGAGTGTTGATCCAGAGTCATCCCAAGGAGCAGTTTTGCTGGGTGGGGCATCCCGGGGGGTGCTTTAAGTGTCTGGAGCCTAAACAGCAAGAGCCCAGACACCACTGTCACCCTCCCCTCCATTGGCTTTCCCGGAGTATGTTTATCCTTGCCCGGTAACAAATCCTCCTTGGAGCTGAAACTTGGACCCATTACCCCGTCCCCAGGGGGTGCCTCCTGAAATCCTGTGGTAGCACAAACACAGCCCTTGGTGGGCTCTCTCCAGAGGTGACAGCCTTGCCATTCATGGATTACTTCAGCCCCACGAGGTCAGGAGCATCAGTCGTGCTTTAAAAAGAAAACGGGGCGAGACGTTGTTTGGAGTCACTAAGCTCACAACTGTGTTTACTTGGGGATAAAGCACAGGAGATGAGAAATCACCTGAAATCAGTGGCATTCCTAAAGGTATTGAGGTTGTGTTTTGTCTGCTCTTCGCTTACTAACTCTCCACCTGGGATGGCAGGAGGGCAGGCTGCTCAGGGTGAAGCTTCTCTGCTCATTGCTGTCTGAGACCGTGCGCCCTGCAGGCACCACTTTCCCTTGAAAGGTTTGTTCCTCTGACACCTCCTGAGACCTCCCTTTGTCACTCATTCTATGGATGTAGCTTTTCCTCCCTCTCTTTTTCCATTCAGAAGGCTGGGAAATACTTTCTTCTTGCTTGACCAAACACGTAATCCAAGGAAATTCCTGATTCTAGAAAGCTCACCAAAGGATTTCACTGTGAACATTTATGGGATGGACCTACTTCCTGAGAGGTAAAACAAGGCAGGAGGATGGATGAAAGAAATACAGGAATGAAAGAAAAACAGGAATGAAAAGTCAGGGCTGTATGGCTTGGGACACTGAAGCACACAGGAAAAAAAAGTAAGGGATCACAGAATGTTAGGGGTTGGAAGGGACCTCCGAAGATCGTCGTTATCAAAGTTAAATGGGAGGTGAAATGAGAGTTTCATTATGTTTATCTGCCACTAGATTAACATTGTTTGGCAAGCCCTAGCTGTTTTCTTAGCTTCTGATTTAAGTAAGTGTTAATTGGTCAGTCTTTCTAAACTATTTGCAAGCTGAACTGTAGCAAGTTACTTGGTATTTCATGGATATTTTGTCTTCTGCGCTGTCACTGTATGGAAATGCTGAATTAAAACCAGCTTGAGCACCTTTGCTCTGTGTTCTCACCATCTAGCGTTCCTTGGCAGAGGCTTGGGACTCTCTGTGCTGTAGACTGAGTCAGCCCTTAGCTTGCAGCAGAAGATTGCAAAGGAGGACAGAGCCCTGTGCTAGCTCATGTGAAAGCTGAAACCACCCCGCCCTGCTGGAGGAGAGACTTGGTAGTTCCAGGAGACACCCCCGAGCTCATTGTTCTTCTGAACTGTGTGTCAGGATGACCAAAGGAACCTCCTCATGCTCCATGACCTGAGGTCTGTGGAAAATAAACTGGGTGGGCATGAAATGCCCTTGAGAATGCATCTTCTCCGACAGATTGGTCAGACTTGAAGAAACAATTACTTTGCGTCGTAGCTAAAAGTGTCTTCTAAACATGGCAATATTGTCCCTCATTTTAGCCAAGAGTTTGATGTTTTTCATGAGGACTTAGGCTACAAGAGTGCAGTGTCTTAGGAGACTGTGAATCTTTGCTTTGGAAGCCTCAAGTTTTGCTGCCTAGATGGGTTTGTTGGGATTCCATTTGTGGGTTCCACTCCTACCCATCCATTCGTGTCCAAATAAACCCCATTATTTGGACACTGCACTGCAGCAGAGCTGTTGGCCATCATACCCGAGTCCTGCTGAGAAGCAGTGACTGACAGAATCAACCTCTCAGTGGCACAGCCTCTGTTGGTGACAAATCTCTTCCAGCCCTAGGAGCGTGGGGTACATTGTAGTACAGGCGTGGAAGTATGCCCTAGAAGATTGAGAGCAGAGATCTGTGAGCTTACTTTCATGGCTAAGCAAAACCTATTTTAGGAAGAAAAGCTATTAAACGACAGAAATCTTATTAGCAGTCCTGAGTGGTAAGACTTGGCTGTTTTTTAATTGCAGTCTTGGTGCGTTTGAGTTCATCAGAGTTATTGAAGGCATTCTTGTGAGAATTATGCCTCTGTGGTCAGCATGCGGAGTGACATTTCGTTTAATAGAGTGATTAATTACCTCTAGTTTTGTTTACCACCTTAATTGTATCGTTCTATTTCCACCGTGGGTTTGGATTAACCTTACGCTCTCCCCTCAGATCCTGCCACCTTTTTCAGTTTTCTCTTCCCCGGGTTGTTGTTTCTCTTTATAATTATTTTATCCCCATTTAGGCAGAGTGTTTCACCTCGAAATAACGAGCAGAGTAAAGCACAAGGCATTTGGCCTCATTTGCTAACAGAGCACCTAAAACTCAGGAAAAAATGGCACAACCTCTCCGAGGTTGCTGGGTAAGTCAGGAGCAAAGAGCTCTGTGTTTTCTCTCCTGTGCTTGGCTATTGGAAAACTTATGTGGCAAGTCAGACTTAACACAGCATCACTAACAGTAACTGCCTAGGGGAGAGAAGAACCAGCCTGGGCACTGGGGTAGAGAGCTGGATCCCTGCACCTTTGGGCCTGTCTTAATTCATTTATTGGTTTGTTGGCTGGCACAGAAGTTATTTCTGTGGTAGTCCAGCCCCCTAAGAAGGAGGGCTTGCAGATTCCTGCTGCCAGATGCCTTCCAAGGCATCGACTGTTAATCCTTCATTAGAGGAGAAATCACCCAGTCCTTTTGTTTAAGTTCAGTTTATTTACTCAGCAAATACCAGAATGGATGAATCCGAATGTCCAATGGGCCACTGCCCAGCTCGGAACTCTCAACCCCAAACCTCATTCTCTGGGAGTGACTCTGCGTGAGAAGTGGAGTCCAGTCACGAGACCACAAAGAGAGAAACTGGGGCAGAAAACAAAGTCCCCTGCCCCAGCTGCCTGGGGCAGAAACTCCATCCTACAGCAGGGCAGGGTTTCTCACGGGCTAGCTAATGTGTGTCCACGAAGGACTTGTCTCTGAAGTGCTGGCCCTGAAGTGTCACCAGGTTACCCAGGTGAGATTTGACTTGGCTCACTCTTGTGTGGCTAGCAGCCTGGCCACAGCCAGCACAGAGCTTCTTGGATTATATACCTTACTTCCTGGGGATGGGGTGGAAGTTGAACCTGGTTTGAGTTGCTTCCTCCCATTGCCAGGTCACTTCTTCCTCCATCTGTGGGTACTGGAGCAGCTCCGGACAGATAAGCTGTGGGCTAATGGGGCTGCTTGTCTTTTTTAGCAGGGTGTCCTTTGGTCATTCAGCTCTCTTCTCGTGCCATTTATTTTGAACAAGTCTTTTCTGATCAGAAAAAAAACCCCAACCAGCTATTGGACACTCAAGCATTGTTCTCTCCATTTCAGTGCTGTGTAGTCACAGAGTGAACTGTAATGCTGGGCATCCTCTGGCATTGTATTTAATATCTAAGGAACGTGGTGAGATTGACTGGGTGGTGACCATCTGTCCATGGTGAAAAGACTTCTTACACAGATCTGCCAAAATCCAGCTGTACTAAGTTTTAGTCTCTTTCCTTGTTTTAATTAGCTTGGCCTTTTGGTTTTCATGGGGAGGTTTTCTTATGGAGTAAAGAGCTACTGCCTAGTTTCTCCAGGAACATTTCTGCCTACAACTTCACAATGCAGTGTGTCTGATGGAAACTGTATTCCCGGTCACCTTTTTATCCATCAGTGGAATGCTCCCTGAAAGAAAACCCAGAGGAGAGAGTTCCAGGAGATTTTTCAGCCTGCTGCTGTTGGCTTTGGGCCAGGTGACTTAGAATTCAGCTCCGTGTGAGCGCATAGCTAAATTGAGTGGCTCGTTTGAGAGAGGAAACTCCAAGGGAGGAAACGATTTCGAACTGGGGGCTCATCTTGTTGCGTCTCATAGATTGACCACAGCATCCAGCAGAGTCTGAGGCTCTTCTGTGGCACCTGGGAGGAGGGAGTTGGCTTTCGTTAGGATGGGTGGCTTCTCTTTATCTGGCAGCTGCTGGCTGTACCATAAAATATTTGGAGAAATACTTCCCAAGTGCTGCGTCAGGCTTAGCTGGGATTTCTGCTGAGCTCTTGGAAGCTCAGCTCTGCCCCTGTGTTGGGGGTGGCACTTGAAAACAGCTTGCAGCTTCCTGCTCTTCCCATAGCAAGTGCCATGGCACACTTGAGGAGGGCTCAGCAGTTCAGCTTGGACAAGCTGCAGAGAGTTTGTGTCCTGACCAGAAGTGACATGGGAAATGTTACAGGAGCTGGTGCTCTCATAGGCTTCCTGTTCAAGGAACTACTGATACTGAGAGAGTCTTTCTTGAGAGAGTCTTATCTTGAGAGATACCAGAGTCACCTCTCCAAAAACCCCCTGTGGTTTTGGCAGCTTCCATCCACAGCGTGATGTGGGATCCTGCAGTTCCAATTCCATTTGGAATCAGAGGTCATCTTACTGGCAATTAGTCATCTCACTGGCAAGTTAGTCATCTTTAGTCATCCCTGGAGGGGTTGAAGAGCTGGGGAGATGATGTGCTTAGGGACATAGTTTAGTGGGTTTGATAGGGCTGGGATTGAGGTTGGACCTGATGATCTTGAAGGGCTCTTCCAGCCAGAACTGTTGTATGATTCTGTGACACTCTGTTGGCCCTGAAGCCACTTCAGTCTGTGACTAGCTGAGCTTAGTCTTTGATCGGCTTTCTCTGACTAGTCCAGTGCTGGTTTTGTGAGTGAGAAGGTGAAAGAAATGCTAAAGTATTTTCCTTTAAGCTAAACAGCTACTGTTGGAGTCTCACATAATACTGTCCCCCCTCTTGCCACGTCTGCCTCATGGAGGGCAGGTCGGTGTCTCCTGTTCCCGCGTTCATACAGATGGCAGCAGTCAGGGACTCAGAGAGTGGGAGGGGTTGGAAGGGACCTCTGGAGATCATGGAGTCCAACCCCCCTGCCAGAGCAGGATCACCCAGGGCAGCCCACACAGGAACAGATCCAGGGAGGGTTGGAAAGTCTCCGGAGAAGGAGACTCCACAAGTTCTCTGGGCAGCTTCTCCAGGTTCTGTCAGTCTCACAGCGAAGAAGCTTCTCCTCCTGTCCTCCATTGACAGGGCCACTGTGCACTCTTGGGTCTTGGCCAAATTATATCCTGTAGGCAGAAGACACCAGTTAGGACACCGTTCCAGAGTTATTGGCACGACCCTGCTGAAACCCTTCTTGTTCTCATCTTTAAGGTTTGAAACCAACAGTGGAAGCCTTCTTCACAATGATGTTCACTCTGATGATGGTGTCCTACACGGCCACATCGATGTCGCTAGCCATCGCCGCGGGACAGAGTGTGGTCGCTGTAGCAAACCTGCTCATGACCATCACGTTTGTCTTCATGATTGTGAGTGGCATCCTTCCCTCTTCTAGACTGAATCCTGAAATCCTAGCAATGCTGAAATCTGGCACTCCTACCAGTGCAGAATTCAGCTGGGTTCTGCAAAAAGCCTCGGGGGGAGGATGGGTTGAGCGTGGCAAATATCCTGATTGATCCCATTTGAACCTTCTGATGCTGTAGGGTCGAAGACTCTGATTTGTCCTTTTAACCAAGAAGAACTGGAGGGGGACTGGGAGAGAGAGGGTGGGAGAGGAGTTCCTCTGCCCTCATTGCCACGGCTCTGGCAGGCAGCGAGACAACCTGGAGCTACATTTTCTTCACTCCAGCTGTGCCACAGACAGATTTGGCTGGTGGAGGACAGGACCTGCAGCCTCTCACTCTTTTGAGCCCCCCCTCAGCTGCAGAGCCACCCACCAGGCACATACAAACAGCTACAGTTGGAAGACAGGCAGACAGACACCAAACCCAACGAGGCAGTGCTGAACTAACAGCCAAACTCCCAGCATTGCCTCAGACCCAGGGCACAGGAGCAAAAACCCAGTGTGCACCTCCAGCAGACAGCACTGTCAACCCACCTGGGACCCCTAGATGGGAAGCACCCAGTTTAGGGCACTGGTGAAAGCGTTTCCCCGTTGCTCCTTTTGGGAGAAGGACCACAGAGGGTTACAGCCCAAAGCTTTCCTCCCACTGGAGGAGTTTATGTCTTTCAAAATGCCATCCCTCTTGGTTTTTAATCTGACAGGGAAGACCAACATGGTCACAGCACATCACTTGTAATTTTAATGGCTTTTTTTTGGGTAATCTTTGCCTCCAGATTTTCTCTGGGTTGCTGGTCAACCTCACAAGCGTCATGTCCTGGCTCTCCTGGCTCAAATACTTCAGCATCCCTCGATACGGAATGGCAGTAAGTGCTGTCTTTGCTTGTCTTGGACAAGATTTCCTAGAAAGGAAGCTCTTTACTCATGCTAAACTCCAAATTGTATGGGCTAATGAGGAAAGAGGCAAGCTAATTAAATACAGCAACCTCAGAAAGCAGTGGAGCATCCACTAAGAAAGGCTTCTCATCAACCACCACCACCCACTACCATTTAGAGCTCTTTTCTGTAACTTGGAAACATCTCCTGTGAGAGAGAGAGAGAGACTAAAAAACCCACATCCACTGAAAAGCAGTTGGACAAAAACGATACAGAGTGAAGAACAACATTATCCCCTCTAAAAAAAAACCAACCGATTCTTCTCTTTTCCACCAATCAAACAAAAAAACCTTGTCAAGCTAACACTTTTTTCCATCAATCCAAGAAAAAAAATTGTCAAGCTAAAACTTTTCTCCTAATTTTTGCTAATTTAAGACAGGGTTTGGCAGAGAAATTGGCCAACATAATAAATGATGATGCCACCACTTTTTTTGGTTGTTTTTAATAGATTTAAATGGAATTCTCTCTCATTTTGTTAGCGTATCATTCCCTTCCCTCATTTCTCTTGCCCTTGTTTCTTTAAAAGGCTTTACAGATCAATGAACTGACTGGTCTGGACTTCTGTGGCAGCAACAGCACAGATTTGAGCGGCGGCAATACCTCGCAACCAGTGAACCCTCTGTAAGTGTTCTGGGCCATTCAAATGCATCTCACCCTGAGTGACTTACCAGTAACCTATGGCTGGGGTTTGCCATATGGGGTAAAGGGTTTTCTGAGAGTGGCAGGCTTGGAACCAAGGTGTTCCAGAAGATTCCAGAGTTAATTGATGACAAAGATGCTCTTGTATTAGTATTGATTGATGATCTGATGCTATTGGTGTACATAACATTTAATAGAGAGTAAATTCAGAGAATCATGAAGGTTGGAAATGACCTTCAAGATCATAAAGATCCAATTCTCTACTAAATATGATCAGGACCACTGAGCCATCTCCTGAAGTGCCACATCTGGGTGTTTGCTGAACCCCTCCAGGGATGGGGACTCCAGC
>WTSP01011743.1:0-28840 GCA_025331215.1 Actenoides lindsayi | reverse complement strand
CTTTCCTCACCAGAGAGATGTTCCAGTCCCTTCAGCATCCTCGTAGCCTCCCTTGGACTCTCTCCAGTATTTCCCTGTCCCTCTTGAACTGGGGAGCCCACAACTGAACACAATACTCCAGATGTGGTCTCACCAAGGCAGAGTAAAGTGGGAGGAGAACCTCCCTCGACCTGCTGGGCACACTCTTCTTGATGCCCCCCAGGAGACCATTGGCCTTCCTGGCCACAAGGGCCCGTTGCTGTCCCATGGAGAACTCATTGTCCACCAGGACACCAAGGTCCCTCTCCATGGAGCTGCTTCCCAGCAGGTCTCCCCCTCACCTGTACTGGTACCTGGTGTTGTTCCTCCCCAGGAAGAACAAGCTATTGGAAACCCAGTACCTTTTCTGTCTGTTTACAAAATAATTGTGTGTAAAATGAGAAGAAATACAACATGTTCTGTGGTAGGCAGAGCAGTTTTGTTACCTGAGGTTTAATAAACAGTATCATTTCCTGCTGTCTGTACACAGCAGTGCCCAGAGGTCACTGCACGAGGCACACAGCTTCAACAACTGCCTCCAATTCTGGCTTAGCCACAACTCACTGTCCCAGGGTACTGGGTGGTTACCTCCTGGTCAAAGCTCTTCTTTCTTTGGCCGGCCTCTTCCTAAAGAAACAGCACAAGAACTCAGCTGTTCAACTCTGGGTTTGAGGCTGAGTTAATTCCCTCCCTTGTGTTGCAGTAGGACAAGGAACAATGGGGATAAACTTGAGCAGAGAAGGTTCCACCTCAACATGAGGAGGCACTTCTTCACTGTGCAAGAGCCTGGCAGAGGCTGCCCAGAGAGGTTGTGGAGTCTCCTTCTCTGGAGCCTTTCCAACCCCCCCTGGATCTGTTCCAGAAACAGGTAGCAGAAATAAAGCAGTAAAACATGGGAGCATCACAGACCATTGAACAACCCTCATTCTTTGCTCAGTGTGGTTTCCTCCGGGCAGTCCCAAGTGAGTTCTGCTGCCTGCAAGAATCCAAGCTGTAGTTCAGAAAGCAAATCTTGTTTTTCTCCCCACTGCAGACTGATGTCAGAAGAATGGGCAGGGGGGGAACCTTCAGAAAGATGGGCTTAGTCTACCTTGTCCATAAAAAAAGGCCTTGACAATTTGACTTTATATCTTCCGTGTGCACAGGTTTTAACTCAAAAAGCCACAGTGTGGTTTGGATAGTTTATGGCATTAGGCATGATTTTTACTTATTTACTTATTTACTGCTTTATTTTTACTTATTTGAACAATGGAAGCTCTTTATGTTTGAAGTCTGGCAAGTAGGGCACTGTGATGGCAACGGACACGGACACAGATGAGAGTGGGCTGCAATTGGGGTTTTTTCCTACATTTGGATCAATATTTTCTATGTCTCAAACCCCAGTAGCAATGAAAGACACAGAGGAGTGGATTTCTTATGGCCAGTCTCTGGTTTTGGGGGGGTTTTAATTAACATTTTCCACATCTTTCTACCAAAAAAATCCTCTGTGTGATTCCATGGCAAGAGACAACGTGCAGGAAGCCTTCTTGAGTAGCGATAGTGTCTTCTGTGGATCCACCAAATGATTTCTCTGCTTCCCTTTGCGAAGTGGCAGTAATTTGTCAAACCAGATAAAATTATGATACGTGCTTTGTCAGAATGCTTGCTGAGTTTCACGTTAGTGCCTGCCTGTGTGTTTAGGATATTTGGAGTCACCTGCACTTGAAGCAATTTGCTTTCTAGAAAGGTATAACTTGCAAACTGTTAAATCTGACCTTTTTTTTTTTCCCCTCGATCCATCTACTTCTGTGAATTCATTGGCAGTCTTCGCTATGCAGGCAGAAGGATGTGATTTCATCTGGTAGTATGGGTGAAAAAAAGCTAGAATATGGTTGGTTGGGGTTTTTTTGCTGTTGTGTGGTTCCACCTTGGAGAAAGTGGAATCATGAATGGATGCAGATGTGATGGAAATCACAGCAACAGTTTAGACCACATTTTATATCACAACAATACTGCAAAATTCCAGAAAGCTGAAAACTATCACCAGCAAAGAAACCTGCCTCTGACTTCTGTGTGGTACTGGTGGCCAGCCTGGTGTGCTGCTGCCCCGGGGCTGGAGAAGTGTAGAGCTGTCATGAGGTCCACACAACTCGGTGGCCTTTTAATGCAACCTGGAACCAAAATGCTGTGGGCATCCTGCCCTCAGCAAGAAGAGGGATGAGGGTTTTTTTCCAAGTGGGAGTGACACTGGGGAAGGGCAAGACAGAAGTTAACTGTGCTGGCACCAGCATCTTCAGCGACGGGGAAAAGTGGAAGGAGCAAAGTCTATGGAACAGGTACCACTTGGGATCTGTGGCTAAGGATGAGGGTGGGTATCTGAAGCCTCTCTGAAGCCCGGCAGGAGTTCAAACCAGGCAGAAAGGAAGGGCAGCAAAAGTAGAGGGGAGAGGAAGAACGAGACATGCCTGAAGAGATTCAGTGCTTGGAAAAAACCAGAGCTCTCATGTTGGTTGATTTGAATTCACATCTCTCTCCTCCTGATTAATGACATCTTTCTAACTCAGTTCCAACTGCTGGTGAGCAAGCATCACAGGGGTTTTTTTTCACTCAGGTATTTGAGCAGTAATTATTACGTTAGGAGAAGGGCTTGGTGTCTGTACAATACACCAGATGCTTAGGCAGGGCACTGATTTTTATGCTGTTCCTGTGTGAGACACTAAACCTCCTCCCGCAGACAGCCGCAGCTCTGCGGCACTGAAGCGAGCTACCCTGGGCCACATGATGACTACATTTCCTGAGCCTGCTTTCAGGTATCCAGCAGCAGCGTGGTTCAGAGCTTCATGAAAACAACTCTTATTGGAAAAAAAAACAACAACCAACCCTGCTGTCTGGCAGGCATTCTGCAAGTAGGGACATGCTGGTAGAGCACAATGTCCCCCACCCCATGGGACGTGCTTGGGTTAGCAGCCTTGTGCTGCTTAGCACTTCAATCAAGCTGCAGATTTTATGTTGAAAAGCTAATAGACCCCCAAAAACCCCAATACTTCAGTGCAGAAAACTGCTGTTTTGAGGTTAGTCACACAACAGGTTGACTTGGAGACTAGCAGCAGAGAATTCTATTTGTACTGAAGCGTTTCATAAGTCACATCTGTCTTTATTGACTTGTTGGCAGGTACTGAATTCCCCCCTTGAGGAAAACGTGTTAGTTCTTTGTGTAGAGAGAAATCAAACAGCACACCTGATACACTTTGCTGGTAAAAGGATGGTGAGTTGGATAAGCCTCTTTCAAACCTGAGGTTTCTCTGTGGTGGTGATACTAGTCATTTAAAACACAACAGATGGCTCCTTCTACAAGGCAGAGCAGCATGGAGCCAAACGAGAGCGGAGGATGTAATGGGACAGACCTGGGTAAAATCACTGAAATTGTATTTTTTATATCTTTCCCAACCCATTCTATTACCTGGTATCCAGGGTTTAGAAGTAATGCAGCTGTCTAGGGGAACTCAGAATAAAGAACTTCTTGGAGCGAGTCCAGAGAAGGACAATGAAGCTGGTAAAGGGTCTGGAGAACAAGAGAAGTACCTGAGGGAGCTGGGGTGGTTTAGTCTGGAGAAGAGGAGGCTGAGAGGAGACTTTATTGCTCTCCACAGCCATCTGAAGGGAGGTTGGAGTAAGGTGGGTGTTGGTGTCTTCCAGGTGACTAGTGACAGAACCAGAGGAAATGGGCTGAAGTTACACCAGGGGAGGTTTAGGTTGGATACTAGGAGAAATATTGTTACTTGAGAGAGTGGAACAGGCTGCCCGGGGTGGGGGGGGAGTCCCCATCCCTGGAGGGGTTCAGCAAACACCCAGATGTGGCACTTTGGGAGAGGAGATGGCTCAGTGGTCCTGATCATATTTAATAGACAGTTGGACTTGGTGATTTGAAGGTCGTCTCCAACCTTAATGCTTCTGTTGGGATCTATTCTGTTCTAAGCAGGTCTGCTACCTGCTCTGGCTTTAACAGAACAACAGAGGGTCTTTTTCAAGCTTTGTGGAACACCTTTTGCAAATGCTTCAGAGTTAAACTCTAATGGTAGCCACTCGTGTTGTAACATCCAGCCACCTAGATGGAGTCATCTGTTGCAAACTCATTCTTTCACCTAATACTATTAAAACTTTTCAAGTACCTAGGAGTTTCTTCTTAGTATCTTTATGATCTTTGGGATCTGGTTTGCCATATATGACGAAGCAGGACCAGTGAGAAGCTCCTTGTTTCAATTATTGGGATGTTTCAATTGTGGGTTTTATTTTCATAGGTAGCTGAAATGTTTCAGCTTCTTTTTTTGCCACGTCTTATGTTAGGATACCAGGAAATGCTACACTAGTGACAGTATGTTATTAGCTTAAGGTTTGGGTCTTTTTTTAGAAATAAGTTTTTGCACTCAGGTTTGTCATAGGGACTTCAAAACGGGGATCCTAAAATGTCAGGAATCATCAAATAATAAGACACATGATTGCCCAAATCTCTTTAAGCTGGACAGTGCTTTTGGGGTATCTGAAAGAAAAGCTAAGAGTTGACAGGTTGCATGTTCAATTTAATCTCTGGGGAGCTCAGTGCAAGATAAAATAACTGGATGTTTTTGGATTTGATTGTTCATGGACATCTTTCCTCCTTCCTGATGGTACTTATGTTTTAGCCATAAAGCCTATGCCGTGAAAGATAGAATGTTCAGGGTTGGAAGGGATCTCCAAAGATCACCCAGTCCAACCCCCCTACCAGAGCAAGACCACCTAGAGCAGGTCACATAGGAATGCATCCAGGTGGGTTTGGAATGTCTCCAGAGAAGGATGTTGAGTATTGTGGCAAAATACAACAATGTTCTGTGTAGTTTCCATGGAGCAGGTCTCATCTGATGAGAAGATACAGCATATATTCCCTAACAGTCACTTGAGAAGCTCCTGGAGATATAGAGTATTTGTGTCTGATCATCACAGGGTGTGGATTGTTCTCTTTGTTGCACGTTTCCAGCAGCTCTGTCTCTTTCTATTCTTCACACTGGTCGTGGGAGATGCAGCAGTTGCTAAATTCTCCCTTGCTGGGAAGGAAGGTTACTCGATGGATCCCACAGCCAATAAGACACGGAAGTCTTATTAAAATACAATTGCATCCTGGAGCTCAGCTGCTTCTTTTGGCTTTACAAATTTCAACCTGTGTTCTGACCAAGCTTTTTGCAGTTAGGTTTTTCCACTGACCCAGCTGGGATGGACGTAAACTGGTTTACGGCTCAAACTGGTCGAAGAGTTTGAGGGCAGTTTGAAGGGCGGATTGTCCCCGGTCACCTCAATTCAGTAACCCAAATCATCCTTGGGAGATATCTGTGCATCGTTTCCATCAGACTGAGAACGTGCAGGTGGTGGCCAGCAGAAAAGTTCTTACAGTATGGTAAAGTTGAGTGTGTGATTGTAATATTTAACAGCTATGATTGGGTTTCTTGAGTACCCGAGGACAGATGGATCCTATAGTTGCCAGTGTCAGTATGTGTATGGATTTGAATTGTCTTTTAGTAGCTCATCAAGTCAGACTTTTATCCTTAAAGCAGCAGCAGTTGACATTGAATTAATATTAAGGATGGGTAATCATCATTTCTGGGGTTTTTTTTTCTTTAAACAAGTTTCATTAGGAAAAAAAAAAGATAATAAGGTTGTTCATCTTGGTCTCGGATATTCCAGTATCCTCTACAATTGGCAGAGGTGATTTCTGTTTGGGATTAAGAAATCTGAATGAAAATGCTGACAAATGAAAGGCGAGGAAGGAAATGCAGATGGGTTTTCCCAGGGCAATAGGTGAAATATGTCACTTAGTGTGCAGTTCACTTGCAGCACAGGGGAAAATGGAAGAACACGAAGGGTAGCGGAGGAGTTGGGAATTCTAGCGCAGTTATTAGTGTGTTGCTTTTGAAGCAATCCTAATTGGAGTCCTGATCAGGAACTGTAAATTACAGAGTCTTACCATACATCTGGACAGAGAACCTGCTTCGTTGCACGTGGGTATGGCTCTGCTACCTCAGGCTACATGTGGAAGATTTATGCAAAACACCGACGCAGCCCTTTCTGAATTCAGTTGCCCATAGATGAAGCTCTCCTGCCTTCAAGGCTGGAACAACTCTGAAGCTTCAGGGGGTGCAGGGATGTGTGGGAGAAGAGGGTGGCATCGCTCGGTGCACGGATGCAGAAATGGGGGGCTGGGCAGTAGTAGATGAAAGAGAACTCCAGACCAGTTGAGAACTATTTGAAAGCCAAGCTGAAACAAAGATGAGAAAAGCGAGTGAGAAAGTGCAGTAGAAAGAAAACAAAGGACTCCTCACTCAAGATTTTTCAGTGTTTCATGTCTTCATATTAGCTCCTAAATCTTTTTGTGAGTATATGGCTTGATTTTGTTGGGTTTTATTCGTGGTGAGTAGCCAGGAGTTCCTATTTGAATGCCATCTGGAGGTGCCTTTAGCGTGCTCAGCAACAGCAGAAGGCTAAAATGTTGCTGTTGAGCGTTTTGGTGAGAAATAAAAGAAAATTTCAGAAACAAATGCAGAGCTTCCAAGCAGGAGGATGTTTCTAAAGAAAACCCGGTTGTAATGCCAGTCTGCCTTCCACCACCTTTCAGTTCTCAAGCTGAGGGCAGGGGTTGCGGAAACTGTGGCTAAGAGAAACGCACAAGGGAGTGAGGAACAGTTTCACTTTGAAATTGGCCCCCAAACTTTTTTTGTTGTTGTTGGAATGTGACTATTCTTTTGAGGTCGGCCGTAACATTCTCAGCTGGGAAAAAAATCAGATTAATCCTACTTTTTGATGTTCCTTCTGGGGGAAAATTCTCCTTTAAACAGTCGGTATGAATTTAATCCCTTTGCATTCCATTCTCAAGAACTCTGGAATTACTGCTTGCAAGAAATCCAGGATGCTTTTAAACGGACAAGCATGTATTTTCTTCAGAGTACAGCCTGGCTATGTTCAGGGAAGGGAAAAGGTGTTGGGTTAGACAGGAAGGAGGCTACAAATTAAAAAAGATCACGCACGACTTCCCTCCTCCTGCGTGGCTCTGATGCAAAATGTCCCTGCAAAAAAAAAAAAAAACCAAACCAACCCCAAACCCACAACATTATGTTATTTTTGAGGCTGGTATTTCAGGAACATTCACCCTTCAATTCAGTCAGTGCCTCTTGGTGCTGTGCTGAGCGCGCGGCGTGACGCTGCGTGAGCAAGGGCAGGCTGTTCCCCTCCTCTTCCCCTGGGGAGTGGGTTCCCGCAGGAACTGGCCTCGCTGGTTTAATTGGGGTGGGTTTTTTCTGGTTGCTGGCAAGAGTTGTTAAAATACCTCGCCTCGTTTAGATCCAAGCACAAAGCTGCGGGCAGCGCGGGGCTGGGTGGGCACAGGCTGTCCTGGTTGGGAAGCGCTGCAGCAAGCTGTGTTTACTGGGTCCCGTGTCCCCAAGGAGGCAGGAAGGAGCACTTGGCAATCACAGCATGTCTTTGGTGGGAAGAGACCTTCAAGATCAGCCAGTCCAAGCTGTGACCCAACCCTGCAAGCTCACCACTAAACCATGTCCCTGAGCACCGGGTCCACACCCATGTAAGTTCCTGCAGGGATGGTGAGTCCAGCACTGCCCTGGGCAGCCCATCCCAATGGTTGAGAACCCTTCCAGTGAAGAAATGTTTCCCAGTATCCAGCCTGAACTTCCCCTGGTGCAGCTGGCAGCCATTCCCTCTGGTCCTGTCACACATCACCGGGGAGAAGAGGCTGTCCCGCTCCTCTCTCCCACCTCCTGTCAGGTAGTTGTAGAGAGTGAGAAGGTCTCCCCTCAGCCTCCTCTTCTCCAGGAACCTCTAAGTCATTGCTGGTGCCAAAGGGGGCAGGAGGAGAAGCCTGTTCATCGTGGCATCGCGCTCTTTTCCACACCAAATTGGTACGATGGATAGATTTCTTCAATAAATACACTGCCAAGAAAATAAAAGCAGTTAGGGATTGGTTAGGGCTGGAGGAAACAGGATATACCCATGAGTTGTGTAAACAGCAGCTTTTCATCTTGAATACGTCAGAGTCGACTTCTTTGATCAGGTAGACTGGGTTCTGCTCCTTCCAGCTCCTGGGACACCTGCAAAGTTACCAAGTGGAAAAGATGAAAAAGAAAAAATACCCAACCCAAACAAGTGGAGTTCATGTTCCAGCCTCACATGTTCACGAGCAGGACACAACACTCAGAATTGGGCATTTCTCAGACAGCAGATTGCAGGAAAGGATATTTGAGAGAGCGTAACCTGGAGCTGTGCAACAATACAGGTAAAATACGTTACGAGTTGCACGTCCATTAGGAAAGGAATAAAGGTGCACCCACATCTGGGCTGGCCTTTGTGATGGGCACCATTTTCAGAATGTGTCTTTTTTCAGAAGTGTCCCGTGGACTTAAAGATCCAGAAAGGTCCTTGTAATTCCGTTGCTGAAACGGCTGTTTCCTGAATCAGGGTCATTTCTTTTTGTCTGTCCCTCCGATTTTCTATTTGCAATATAGTCCCACTAAAAAAAGAGCATCACCTTTTACCAGTGAACTAGAAATCCAACATGTGCTGATGTCCCCTCAAAAAATCTTTTTGTGAGGCTTCAGTTCCGGAATCAGGACTAAATTCCTGCACAAGTAGAAGAGCCCTGTGGTTGTGCAGGAAAGGAGTTGAATTGCAAAGCGGACAGATCCAGAATTGCTATGAAATGGTGAAGCTCCTTTTGTTAGGAAAGCTTTGCTTTCTCATACCGAAAGGTAATATAACCAAACATTCACTTTGCAGGGAAGGAAAATGTAAAGCAAGCTGGTGTGTTAGCTGAGGGGTTGTCTACCTGCGTGAGTTGTCGAGGGTACTGCTCTGAAATCCACACTTGTCAATGCACTGGGATTAATCCAGTTTATCTGGAGAACACCGTCTAATTTATCATAACGTGACCACTGACTAAATCTCACATAACGTGCTGAAATTTCAATATACAGACCATTAAAAGGACATGGAGTGACCCGACAGATGCCTGGGAGGTGGATCATCACTTGGCTGTGGCTGTCATCTTTTCCATTGTCTCTTCAGAGAGAAAATCAGGTCACCTCTTCTGTTATTCCTGGATCTGATGACGTGTTTTGTGTAAATGCATTTTTTCGTACGACACCTTACAGGATACTGGTCCATTAAAAAAAAAAGAAATTAAATTAAAAAATGATGCCCCAGGGCAATATGAGAGTATAAATAATTTTTATTTTCAATTTCTATTACCCACAAAAAAAAATAGGGTGCTATTGTGGTGTTGCAGGCTTGTCCCCTACACTGAATTTATTACTGTTATAGTTAATAGCTGTGCCATTATATTGAAGCTTTCTGTTTGTATCTTTATTTTGGGGTCTTTTCAGGATGAGAACTCTAGATCATGTAAAATATGCCACTTGAAGTAGACTGTAGACAGTATCCTGTCTACTCTTCATGCCTCCTCCTTCTGGTCAGGATGGCTATGTCGAAAGTAGAGATGGGGAGGAAATTTCCAGTTTAGCTCGTGCTGGTATTTCTCTAGTGTTGGCACTTCAGAGGGGTTCATCCTTACCTTTTAACTGTGTCTTTGCCCTCTTCAGACTTTTAAACCGTGGTATCACCTAAAATGTATTGTACTTCAGGTTGTTACGTTACTCCTCTGGATGCATTTTTGGGGGAACATGTCACAGAACGTTAAGGGTTGGAAGGGACCTCCAAAGATCATCGAGTCCAACCCCCCCTGCCAGAGCAGGACAAAATTAGGGCAGATCACTCAGAAATGCATGATATATAAATGGCTGTATTTTGACTATAGAAAATCAGAGTTTCTCTTTACTTCCACGTTCAATTTTAAGTTTTGATAGTGACGTAAACCTTATGAAAAAGAATCTGCCCGTGTCTGGGACCGTGTGTGGCTTTTGTGTTCACCAAGTTTCACTTCAGTCCCGTTTCCACTTGTGTGTCCTAATTCTGTACAGTGTGGACTATATGAGTAAGTTCAGAAGGGTCATGCCAGGAAGTAATGGTTGGACTTTCAGCCCTTGAGGAATTTCTCTTTAGAAACCTGGATGTTTCAATGCCCAGCACTGGGCATGGCACTCTTCAGAAGACCTCCAGGAGCAGTATTCCTGCTGAAATGAGCACAGGTACTTTAGAATCATAGAGTCAGTCAGGTTGGAAAAGACCCTTGGGATCAAATCCAACCATTAATGTTATTCTACAAAGCTCACCCCTAAACCATGTCCCCCAGCAACCCTTAAACCTCTCCAGGGCTGGTGACTCAACCCCTCTCTGGGCAGCCTGTTCCAGTCTCTGACTACTCTTCCTGTGAAGAATTTTTCCCTCATGCCCAGTCTAAACCTCCCCTGGTGCAGCTTGAGGCCATTCCCTCTGGTTCTGTCACTAATGACCCGTGGGAAGAGACCAGCACCAACCTCATATAGATAAGACTAGAATCCAGAATATAGGGATGGAAGAAGCTGGAAAGAGATGAACACAGAACTCATAGGAACATGTGTGTGAACTGTATGTGCATGGCCTTGGCTCAGGGAAAGGGCTCCAAAATGTCTGACACTGTCTTTGTGGAAGGGTTTGGCCTTTCTGGAAGGGTTTGCTCCTTCTGCAGTGCTACAAAGGTGGTTTGAATCCAGTACGTGGTGGTTTCAACACAGTACCCATTAGGATGGAGATGTGAAGCAGCAACAAAAGTATGAAAACCAGGATCTGGGGCAAGCCAAGTTCTGGTTTTGACCTTCTTAGTGTCAGCCCCTCCTTTTAATAAAGGAAAATATGGCAGTTTCTTCTTAATCTCACCCAAGGCAGTGGATTGTACCATGTCAACTGCTGGCATGGGCTGCCTTCTCCTTGGAGATTCACAGCAACGCTTGGGTCTGTCCGCTGCCTTGCCATGAATGTGACACATTGTCCTCCTGAAAATAAAACTGGAGTCATCCCCACTTGTTCCAAGCACGCTTCTCTCTCTCTGCCTTTCTTCTCCCCGCCATGGTACAATAAATTCCCAGTGCCTCTATCAAGTAGCAGATGAGTTCAGGCTCCCCTGGTTCTTGGAACACTAGGGGACTGGTTTTGTTTGCCGGTGACATTTCTCCTCTCATTTCCTCTTGGAAGCAGGACAGCTTCTGGCTGTCTGGTGGACAATGTACTTTCAAGACCTTCTTTTCGTGCCGTATCTGACGATGAACGCTCCTTGGCTGCTTGCTCTGGAGCGGCTGTTCCTGCTTTCAGCACTCGGTCTGGCAGCAAGCTGGGTGGGCAGGAAAGCAGAAGGGTTTCTAAGTGCAATTATCTTCTCTTGTAGGAGGAGACCGAGAGCGGATGACAGCTAATCATGAGACCTACCTTCTTATGGCGAGCACGCAGAATGACATGGAGGATTGGGTGAAATCCATTCGCAGGGTTATATGGGCACCATTTGGAGGAGGTGAGTCAGTGAGGGAACATGCAAGGCTCCCAGATACACAAAGACACGTAAGGGCTCTTCTGTTGTCTCTCATTCGCGGCCAGGGTTTCGAAGCGAAGAAGAGGAGGAGGATGGTCTGGGGCCTGTCAAAGAAAGTCAAGCAAACCCTTTGTCTTCGCTTGCAGTGCAGGTGTTGACACGTTCCCGTGCAGAGGGCTTGTTCAAAAGGCTTTAAACTGTCTGGGGCCACTTTCCTTGATGAGGATAGGACATGAGAGTGCATTGCTAGGTGAGGGGAAGCTTTCACAGAAGGCTGGTCTCCTCTGAAGCCAGCTTCCCCACGGGGACAAGCAGGGCAATGCCTTTGGCCACCAGCTAGAAGACTGTCCATGTGTTTCATAACTGCCAGTTACAAGAAGCTGTCAGTGATTCTCCTGCAAGTGACAGCTAAGGCCAGTAATAGTATTATAGTTTTATAGTTTTATTGTAGTTTTATTGTAGTTTTATAGTTTTATTATGGTTCTATATGCACCCAATATAAGCCTCAGGGTATTAGGACTAGCAGGAGAGATTCTTTCTCTTTTGATTGGCATGCCAAGTAATTTTAGCAGCACTGGACCAAAATTTACTGTCAGGTGTCTAGTTGTCCTTTTCAAAAGCTCTCCTGTTGAACGGGCTGCAAATGATCACCATCATTTTCATCACTGTTCTCACGGTCACCAGGTCTGTAGTATTACAAGTGTGATTGTTACACTTGCATAAAATGTCATTATGTTAAGTAGTCTGTTTCTTGGAGCTCTCAAGTCTCCCAAGCTCAGGGTCAGAAACAGTTTTTCCCCTGAGGAAAGAGCACCTGTGTTGCATCAAACTCTTTCTGGTCCTGCCTGCAGGCTGCTGGAAAAGTAAGTCGGGCAGAATTGCCCGTGCTGTTTCATCTCCTTGCTGGTGGGTCGCACTGAGGGACTTGGTCAGCTGGGGCCTGCCTGGCACCTCTTCAAAAATGACTTGTCTTCTCCTTGGCTCTTCCTGGGGAAGTGTGCCCTGGAAGGGTGGTGCTAGCCAGGTACCACGCTGGGATCTGGCCCTACATGTTAATAAGCTGGCAGAGTCCTGGATCTGGCCATGTAGGTCTTATAGGAGGATGCTTAAAAAAAACCAAACCAAAACAACCCCCCAAACCCATAAAGTGAAGGTTTGTCTTAAAAGGCAAGATCTCCACAGGCCATATTGAGTTGGTTTGGGAGAGGAAGGGGTGGGAGGAGCACAGTCTCCTGCAGGTAGGCTAGGTAAGAAATCTGCTTGTTTATATAGCAGCACAATTACTCATCCTCACCTTGCACTTTACAGCAGGGCTCACGCTGAGCTCCTCAGTGTGCTCTTACTCCAGTCCAGGAGCAGCATAAGCTGCTGTGGCAAGAATAAATCTGTGAGCATAGCAAAACTGGCTTTTTCAAAGAGTGTCTCTCATTTTTTTGCTCTCAACTTCCAGCACCACGGTATCTTTCTGTGGCAGATAATGAGGAAAGGCACTTGGCCCCGTTCTGCTGCAAGGGGAGAAGCGTCTGCATTGTACAGGCTGAGATGAGGTGAAGCTCCATTTCTAGCCCAAGTCCATGCACAGAGCTCCAAATAGAAACCAAATCTCCCGAGTCCTGACTCGGTGCTTTCTTCACCAGCTCCTCCTTTGTTTTATAGGGCAAGAACTATTTTTGGGTTAGAGATGGGAATCTTGCCAGCCACCACGAAAATTCTCGTGATGCCATCGCTGTAGGATTGCTTACTGCCAGCTACTGAGGGAAGCACCTTGCTGAAGACTTCACGTGCTGGTTTGCATCAAGCAGGAGGCTTGTGCCACCCTCGAGTTACCGTTTCAATTCATTTCTAGTTAAAACCCTTCTAAGCATGTTCTTTTTGTTTCTCCTCTGGGGAAAATACACCCACTCAGGGTCATTTGTGTTTGGAAGCACACGGTTAACTCTTGGGAGAACGTGGGAAATAGGTGGACCGTGATTTTGGATTTAGTGTTGGCAGAGAAGGTTGGATCTTTGTAAAAAGGCCAAAAGCAGCATCGTGGGATGTGTCACTGTGAAGAGCTGTGCTTCTAGAAGGTCCCCCATTTTATTAACTACTTGTTACTTAAGCTGATAGCCTGAGCTATCTTAACAAGTCTCAATAAGCCTTATTAACTCTTCTGTAATTACGTGTGGCCAGATACACTCAGTGTTTTTGTTATCCCTTGCTACAGCTGCTGCAACAGCCTGACCCTTCTAAAGAAGGGCTCTCGTGGCTTAAGTTGCCCAAAGCCTGCTTTTATGAGCTGTAGCCACTGAAGTTAAAAATCTCCTTATCTGTTACATAAGCTATAAACAAGATGGAGAAAAGCTGCAGTCGGATAACGAAACAGAAACAAATCATTTCTTCCAACACAAAATGATCTCGGGGACAGCTCGTTCACCAAACCCCCGTGTCTTGTGGTTTTTATCAGCTTCCTCAACTTCGGTCCTAGGCTGCGAACCATAATAGTCTGGTGTCACACGAGTCAAGTGCCCCTTGTAGGTTTTCCTTCTTCTAGGCAGCGTAAGCAAGCCGCGTGCACGCGGCACGGACGCGTCGGGGGCCTTGGCTTGTTGGAAGTTGGGTCTGGCAGCGGGGAAAGGACTCCCGGTACTGGGGCAAGGAGCTCTGTAAATGGTTAACCGGATCATTAAACTGTTATTTGTTAACTTGGGCTGGAGAGGGAAGGTGGGAGGGGCACCGGCGGGAATCTGCTGAAGGTGATCAGAAACGGCTTGGTTTTCGGCCCCGAAGAATAAGGTGACCGTGGAAAACGAGGAAAAAAAAAACATGCAAATGAGCCAGGGCATGTAATGCCTGTTTGCACGTGAAATTCCTTTCCCGATTAGATTAAAAAGGCAATTTTTTTTACAGGAGGGGAAGGCCTGAGGTTTAATTGCAGAGCCCGCGACTGAGGGGGGAGGGAAGAGGCGAGGAGAAGGAGCGTAGAGCGTTTTAGCGGAGGGGAGGGCAGCCCGAGGTCCGGCACCTCCTGCGAGAGCCGGGCGCTGCCCGCTCGCTTCCCGAGCTGCCGCGCGAGCCAGCCGCCCCGAAGTCGACTGCGGGGCACCCGGAGGAGCGGCCCGACCTGCGCTGCGGCGGCTGCCGCCTCTGCGGCGTTTCCCGGCACCTGCTGCACCGAGGGGCTGGCGCGGGCGGCGGCGGCGGCAGCCGGGGCTGCCATTGCCAGGCGGGGCGCCGGGAGCCAGCGAGCGAGCGGAGCAGCCCCCGAGAGCGGAGCGTCCCCCAAGAGTAGAGCAGCCCCTGGGAGCGGAGCGTCCCCCAGTGAACCGAGCATCCCCCGAGAGCGGAGCGTCCCTCAGTGAACCGAGCATCCCCCGAGAGCGGAGCGTCCCTCAGTGAACGGAGCATCCCCCAGCAAGCAGAGCGTCCCCTGAGAGCGGAGCATCCCCCAGTGAACCGAGCATCCCCCCGAGAGCGGAGCATCCTCCGAGAGCGGAGCATCCCCCAGCTTGCAGAATATCCCCCGAGGGCGGAGCGTCCCCCAGCAAGCACAGCATCCCCCAGCTTGCAGAATATCCCCCAAGGGCGGAGCATCCCCCAGTGAGCGGAGCATCTCCAAGCGAGCAGAGCATCCCCTGGGAGTGGAGCATCCCCCAGCCAGCAAGCAAAGAATCCCCCAGCAAGCGGAGCATCTCCCAGCAAGTGGAGCATCCCCTGAGAGTGGAGCATCCTCCAGCCAGCAAGCAAAGCATCCCCCAGTAAGCAGAGCATCCCCCTGAGAGTGGAGCATCCCCCAGCGAGCGGAGCATCCCCCAGCGAGCAGAACACCTCCCAGCCAGCGAGTGGAGTGTCCCCAAGCAATCAAAGCATCCCCCTGTGAGTGGAGCATCCCCCAGCAAGCAAAGCATCCCCCAGCAAGCGGAGCATCCGCCAGCCAGTGAGCAGAACGTCCCCCAGCAAGCAAAACATCCCCCAGTGACTGGAGCATCCCGCAGTAAGCAGAGCATCCCTGAAGCTGTGCTGCTGCTGCTGCTGCATCTGCTGTGCCTCTGCCATGAGAGCTTCTGGGTAGTTCAAAGGCAATAAAACGAAGCAAGAAGCCCATGAGAATGTCAGGCAGGGAGCTGGGTCTATAAAAGGCCCTTTTGAAAGGAATCTGTTCTGGACAGAGAGCCTTTGGGTCAAAGGGGCTGTTGGTTTTGCTTCTTAATTGCAGAGATAAAGGGAGCCAGCGAGGAGTGATTTATCCCAGAGGATTCTTCAGTGGCCTTTTTGGTATTGTTCTTCTCTTTCCCGTGGTGCAGCGTGAAGTGCTGACCTTTTCCTGTGGAATTGGAGTCTCTGCTGCTCAGCCCTCTACTCCAGCTGGGAGGAAGAGGTCTTTCTCCCCCTCCATCTGTGCAGGCACTTCTGTTTGAATGGAAGATACATCTTGTCGCTGAAACTCTTTTGTTGTGACATTGCATAAGAAGACAGTTGTCTTGCTGCAGGAAATAAAAGGAACGAAAGGAAATAGAGAGACGGAAGGAAATTGTTCCCCAAAGCAGAGAAGAGAACATTAAAAATCACTTCAAGATCTAGAGGGCCACCAGTCTAGCTCCAGAGGAAGCTGTTCTAAACACTTCGTACTAATGAGCGGTGGTGGTTTTCCCTCCGGATGCAGCTGGTAAAGGAAAGCTGTGGAGAGACGTGGGGGCTCTGGCCTGTATGATGCCTGAAGACAAAAATGCCGGAGTCCGCAGCCCAGGTGCCTTAGCAGCAGCTCCTTTCATTCCTAAAACTACTTACAGGAGAATTAAGCGCTGTTTTAGTTTCCGTAAAGGTAGGTCCGTTGTGCCCCTGCGTTCTGCTTTGCTAGAGAAAGCCCCGGAGAGGTCCAGGGGGTTGTTGTGTGTGCAGGGGCTGCTGAGAGTCCCGAGACCAAAGGCATTAAACAATGCAGATGCCACCGTCCCCCAGATGATTTATTGAGGTCTTTGTGCGTCTGTTTGTAGCAACTGTCTCCTCTGCCTGGTTGCCCGTCAAAGGGCTGCCTGCATGAGGTAGGTTGAGACAAGGTTATTGCAGAGGAGAAATCGGTGAGGGCAGTGGAGGACTGGGAGCTGTGATGCTCTGAGTCACCTGCTTCGCTGGCCGAGCATCAGGGAAAAGATTTTTGGGTTTGAATTGTCCGTGGGGGAGGGAGGGAGGGGGAGAAGGGAGAGAGCAAAGCGATAAATGTGATAAAAGAGATAAATTTGCGTCCGTGCAGAAGGCTAAGTCCTTGCATTCAGAGATTTCGGAGGAACTGTAGCCCCAAAATGCACTGTTCTGTTCCAAGTGGTGCATTGCCCTTCATCCCGCTGCCCTGCAGCCTGCACTTGCCTTTCCACCTGCTGCACGGAGATGTTTAAACTCAGTTTTCTTCTGCATTGCACACTGGAGCAGAGCGCGGGGGTGCTGGGGGGAGGAGGGCAAGGAGGGGGCTGGCTTTCCATCTTGTCAGCTGGAAGCGAAGCACAGGTCAGAGAAGGAGATGTGGTGAGTGGTGATGAGGTGTCACAGCGCTCAGGGTGGATGGGGAGAAGCTACCTGCACGACAAGGGCAAAAACTTTGCGTGGGGGGAGAGGGGAATATTAACGCCGCCCTAAAAACTATGCTGGCTAGAGGAATCCAAGTGGAAGGCCTAGGTTGTTGTGTCGTTCTGAAGGGTGAGAACTGCTCTTGCACGGGGGTAATACAATCATCTTCATCTCCAGCTCCTCCGTGCTGCCACTTGTCCTTTGGCAAGACCATAGAGCTCTTTGCTCGCGGGACTCGGGAGCGACGTCGCGGTGTCGGTGCCTTGGGGGGTTGCATGGGCAGGCAGGGGCCGTGCCTTGAGACAAGGGGGTCACAGCCATTGAGGGGCTCACCGTAGAGCTACAGCAGAGAGCACTGCAAGCTGTTTGCCCCCCATACCTCCCCTCCCTGAGGTCAGCCTTTCCCTTGGCTGCTGGAGTTCGGTCCTTCTGGAGACCGGCCAGGGCGACGTGGATGTGTCTGGGTGATGTGTGCCAGTGTCGGTGTGAATTAGAGCTGTGTGTGCCCCGTTTATACACTGCACTATCTGAGAAAGTATAGAATCATAGAAGGGTCGGGGTTGGAAGAGATCTCTGGAGATCATGGAGTCCAGGGCAGGGTCACCCAGGGCAGCCCACACAGGAACAGAGCCAGGGGGGTTGGAAAGTCTCCAGAGAAGGAGACTCCACAGCCTCTCTGGGCAGCCTGGGCCAGGTTCTATCACTCTTACACTGAAGTTCTTCCTCATGTTGAGGTGGAGCTTCCTGTGTTTCACCTTGCTACCATTACCTCTCGTCCTGTCACAGGGCACCACTGAAAAGAGCCTGGCCCCTTCTACTGGACACCCACCCTGCAGAGATTTGTAAACGTTCATCAGATCCCCTCTGTCTTCTCTTTTCCAGGCTAAACAGCCCCAGGGCTCTCAGCCTTTCCTGAGCAGAGATGTTCCAGTCCCTTCAGCATTTTTGTAGCCTCTGTTGGACTCTCTCCAGTATTTCCCTGTCCCTCTGAACTGGGGAGCCCAGAACTGGACACAATACTCCAGATGTGGTCTCAGTAGTGCAGAGTAAAAGGGGAGGAGAACCTCCCTGAACCTGCTGGACACACGACGAGGCAGACAATGCACCAACTGTCACACGACTGCTGCACGTCAGGCCATAAAACAGGGACAGGCTCTTGTGCTAGACAAGAGAGTTTGTGCTGGGGGACAACCCAGCCAGTCCTTTGGGCACCAGCACCTCGTGGCACCCAGGCACACAAAATTTATCTTCTCCACAATTTCAAAGCATGATGGCAGACCACGCTGCTAGACCAGGTATCTTCACAAGGTTCACAAGCTTACTTTAGCACGACAACACCACCATATACTTGGGAGCTCCTGAAATCCCATCCCAAACCAAGACTTGGCATTTTTGCTGACGTCAGGAGAAATCAGTCCTGAACCAACGCATGCTCAGGATCGGAACGTCCCGTTTAACCCGGGTCGAGTCCTAAGAACTCATTAAGAGAAGCACGTACTTATCTTTAATAACCTTGTGCCTTGCTCAACCCTAAATTCAGATCCTTTTCACTTTCTGTCAAGAGATGTTTATCACGGGAAATTTCTCAATTTTACATCTCATCCTTTTAAAGGTCAGGGTACAATGCTGTATTTATAGAGAAAAAAAAAATCATAGTTATCAACAGCGAACATATGGGATGTACTGAATAGCAGGAGTCACGGTATTTATATCATATTTACTGAAAATGTGTTTGCAGCCTCATTCCTCTTACGCTGCTGGGTGATGCACTAACTTACAAATGAAACATTAACAGCGATGGCAACCGATTTACTAACTAGAAATTATAACGATTCACTAAATTACAGCAGCACCTGCTGTTACATATCGGCATCTGTGAGACCTGTATTGATGAATCCTAGTGCTGCGGTGCGTTAGAGATACCAACTAATAAGTTCTACCCTCAAATCAATATCGCTCTTGAAAATGGGGGATAATTACTCAGCCATCTAAGAGAGGGGCTTTCCAAGGGTTGCAACATCTGCCTTCATGCTCAAGGTTGTATAGTTATGCCCACTGACTTCAGATCGAGAGAGGCAACAGGATCAAAACTAGAGGTGGGTAGATTCAGCTTAGACAGTAGGAAGAACTTCTTCCCCATGAGCATGGTGAGACACTGGAAGAGGTTGCCCAGAGAGGTGGTGGAAGCCTCATCCCTGGAAGTGTTCAAGGCCAAGCTGGATGGAGCTCTGAGCAACCTGCTCTAGTGGGAGGTGTCCCTGCCCAGGGCAGGGCGGTGGGAATTAGATATTTAAGGTCCCTTCCAACCCTGACAATTCTTTGATTCTCCTGGGAAAGCAAAACTCAGCAGTGAAGCCATGACTTACACTTGCCATGGTGTCTCTTAACTCAATCCCATCTTCCACTGGTTGGACTGGAGACGAACTGTGAACCCCAAATGCTCTTATCATTAATTTATGGCCATAAAGCTGCCTCTGCTGCAACCTATCCTTCCCCAGTGTCTGTTCTGATGGGAAACGATGGGCTTCTAAAACTGAAGTGGCTCTTTAGCAAGTGATTTCTTTCTTGAGATGCTGCAAGTGCAGCTCCTGTGGATTGATCTCCTAGAGCTGCCTCCCAACTTGTCCATCTGCACTGCTGCCCAGGTGAGCCAGCTTCTGTCTGAACGTGTGCTACTCCATCAACACAAAGCAAGATGATACACTAGAATCCAAAATAAACCATTTTCAGTACTTTTTTGTTATTGTGTTTTTGTTTTCTTTGTTTTTTAAAGCTGGGCTTTTTCCCCCAAGGAAGAAAAAAACCCCAAACCCACAACATTATGGGGTCAAGGCTGCACTGTGAGAGTAAGTTTCTCCCTGTGAACTATCTTAAGAAAAACAAGAACCCCTTGAGTGTCAGCTGTCCATCAGGGCACCTTTTGCCCCCTGTTGATCCTGCGCACTGGCCCAAAGAGCCGATACCTATCGGGTACTGCTGTCTGGTGGTTCTGCAGTGCCTCTAGCAAACAGACTGGTACTCTAAACCCAAACACATCTTTTGGGAGGGGAAACATCCCTGTCTCCCTGAATGCCAACAGCTGGTTTTTTCTTCCTCTTTAAGGCAAGATCAGTGAGTTCAGAGGCAAGGTTTGCTGGGGGTGCAGTGTGAGAACGTGGCGTTGCTGAGGCTGTAGTGAATGCATCTCTTCCTCTGATTCCACAGGGTCCCTTTTGATCAGCTTGTGCCAAATCTGCCAATTTTCGCAGGCACAGAGAACCAGATTTGAACGCGCTCAGTACTTACAGGATTGGTTTTTAATTCTTACGCTCTGGCCTTTTAATCTATTAAAAAAACCAAACCAATCTGAAGAAAGGAGAGCTGAAGCTATTTGTTTTACAAGCCGTGAAAAAACTACGTTTGAAACTCAGTAAAGCTGTGTGGTGTGAAGTTGCTGCCTAACACGTCCAGACGGACGACGACAGCTCCAAACAGCGCGCTCAGGGAAGCGAGCGATGCCGTTCTCCCAGCAGAACTTGACAGTCATCAGATAGAAAAATCTCATTTCAAATCCTCCGTGCTGCCTCCCTCCAAACGTGCCAGCCAATGCTGTTAGAAGCTCTCTAGACTGCAGGCCTACCAAGAAGTCTTATTACAATCACCGTCTTAAGCCTATCATCTGTCACCGTGATTTAATTATTTGTTGCCTAGATCGTTGTATTCAGGACTTTTTTTTTTCCCTCCCAACACCCGTGGTAGTGGATCATTTACCTAGATGGCATTTTACTTTGTTTTTACAATTCTAATCTAATCTGTGAGCTAAGAGAATTGTTTTAGCTGCTGTGAATTCAGAGGCGCACAAAGAGCTTCATTAGAAATCAGCCTCTTTGCAGATGCTGCAAGAAAAATGTACCAAAACTGATCGTTCCTCTAAATTCATTATAGACTCTCCAGCTCTCTTTCAGTTTGACTGAAAAGGACAGTGCTGCATTACCATGGGACATCTGAGAGATGTATTAAACAGAAAACTACCCACAATCCCAGTTTATAAGCCAGATCGACATCAACCTTTGCAATGCTAGATGCTTGCTTAAATTACCTAGTGCTTGAATTAAAGAAAACTAATCTCGTCATACGAAGCAGCTGATGACACCAATGATGTGTGCCAAAGCCCTGCCAGACCTCCTCACACAGGTCATGGACCCATGGGGACCTGGCCTTTGACCCTCAACTATGGCCCTCAGTCCACTGCTGCTCCCTCCACGGGGAATCCAGAAACACCCCTACTCTTTAAAAAGCCTTCTTCATGCCCCTGGGGAGCTACGTGACCTGCTGGTGTCTGTGATGACCCAGGGCAGCCTTTTTTAGATGATGACATCTTTTACTAGCAAAGCAGAATATCAAAAAATAAAAAAAAAAACCCAACAAAACCCAAAGAAAATGAAAGGCTTTGGGTAGAAAGGGATGTCCACAGCGGTGCAGGGATGTTGGCAACCATGCCAAAAACAAAACTCTGACCTGAAATGCCCGGCACCCCTCCAAGGCTTGCACTCCTCAACTCCTAGGGAAGTTTCCAGACAATTCTGTGACCGTACATTTCTTCACAAGTTCTGGCCGTGCTTCTCTCAGTTTTAAACTGCTCGAAAGAGTCCAGCCCAGAGCCACAGAGATGAAGGAGTGGAGCATCTCCCTGCTGAGGAAAGGCTGAGGGAGCTGGGGCTCTTTAGCTTGGAGAAGGGGAGACTGAGGGGTGACCTCATTCATGTTTAGAAATACGTAAAGGGTGAGTGTCAGGAGGATGGAGCCAGGCTCTGCTCAGTGACATCCAGTGACAGGACAAGGGGCAATGGGTGTAGGCTGGAACATGGGAGGTTCCAAGGAAACATAAGGAGAAACTGCTTCATGGTGAGGGTGACAGAACTGGAAGTGTCTGCCCAGGGAGGATGTGGAGTCTCCTGCTCTGGAGACTTTCCAAACCCACCTGGATCTATTCCTGTGTGACCTGCTCTAGGTGATCCTGCTCTGGCAGGGGGGTTGGACCAGATGATCTTGGGATGTCCCTTCCAACCCCAAACGTTCTGTGATTCTGGCCTCTCTCAGATGCACCAAGGGCTAAACTGCTCAGAATATTGCTGCAAGCCAATCAGCACAGAGTGACATTTTTGGTAGGAAACAGGTACCTAATGGTGAAACACTCCCCGGGAGCCCAGGGGCTGGCACAGGGAGCCCAGCATCACTCTGCGTGCCAGGGAGACTTCAGCATCACCAGCTGTCACCGAAGGATTTCTCCTCCCCCCACCCCAGTGGTCCTAGCACCCTACCTGCTCTGCACAGCTCAAATAGGAACCCACTCTGGTCTTGTCCTTTGGATACTGTGGGATGGATCCCTCTTGGATGTGCCGGGGAGTTGGAGCACTCAAACTGAAAAAAAAGCTAGTTTATGGGTTTGCCATACCACAAAAAATAGTGGGTTTCAGCCATTTAATCCTAAACAATAATCACGTTAAGGTAAAAATAAAAGCCAAAGTGTCTGAAACAGACAGCACAGGTCCACGTGTTTATAAAAGTCACACAAAAACCTAGAAGAAATAAACCCACTCAGTCTAGTTACACCGCAGTTACATCAGAAAAGTGCCTCTTCCCCTCCTTAACCCAAACTGCTGCTCCCTCCTAGCAAGATGATAATCATGACTCCTTTGCCTGCCCTCCCTTCTTCCTGGTGGGAGAGCCCAACTCCCAGGACCAAGCTCCGCGCACACATTATTGATCCCAGCCCAGCCAGGCTTCCAGCTGGGTGTTTAACAAAGCCTGGCTTACCGAGCACAGCTCACGGAGCAGCCTATTTACTTCTTCAACTGCCCAGTATTATTGGATTTCTCAGTGAAGGCTTGCAAAGCAAAAACAAGGGTAGATTTGCTCTCCCATTTCCACCACCCCCCCCACCCTGGTTGCAGCTCCCCAGGGACACCCAAGCTGTGGGTCATTCTTTTTGCCTTAACTCACTGAATGGCTGCTCTGAATCACTTCACATCTGCAATAGGGAGAGTGCACTTCAATCACATCTAACGCCTTCCCCTCTGCCGAAGCAAAAAGCACTTCAAGAGGCGTTCAACGTTACCTGTTGAATTGCCAGAAAAAAAAATAAAAAAAAAATCACACTTTCCCTCTTGTTATCTGTTCATAGGGGGGCTCTTGACAAAGCCCACTTGGGCAGGGTTAAGTAATTTCTGATGCCTCCCCTACGGCTGGTTCTGGGGAGCCCAGGCACCCCCCCCTGCCGTTAGCGTTAATCACGATGCCAGCCCGGCTCCCACAGGCCTGCTGTCTTTGCCAGCTTTATGAATTAATTGTTACAGCAGGGATCTCATTTCCAGGGAATGATTAAACATACTTTTTTTTTTTATTTAACATAGGATCCAGATTCTAATACAGGTAATGAAACTTATTTCCACACACCCCTCTAGCAGATTTGTCCTTACCGTCTTCTTTTCTTTGGGGGCTGGGGTGGGGCAAAGCTCAAGTGTTTCTTCAAGATATGGTTATTCACATCTTTGCCATCATCAGAGTAGAGCTGTTTGATACTTCACGGGAACTCTCTAATCACCTCTGGGTTATAGAGAAAGTAGGAGGTATAAAGATTTTTTATTTCAATGAAAAAACCCAAAAACCTGAAGTCCACAAAAGCCTCAATGATCCTCTGGGATCCCTTAGTTACTCTTCTCCCAGCGGAGACTTCATCTAGGAAATTATAAAGGGCTTGTGCCACTGCTGAATTTTCTTCCCAAGCAATGATCTAGCTTCCTTTACTTTTTATTGATATTCTTCAGAGCTCAGGGTACCCACAGGCACAGGGGGTGCATCTGAAGTTGCACAGAGCTTCCCAGGTTCTACCCCAATTTTTGAGGGGTTGTGTTTTAGAGCCTCTTCCCACTGGTTTAAGATAATCTTCAGCTGATTTGGGCGGTATGTATTTCCTTTGCTGCAATACAAAAGCCTTCCTTTTGGAAGGGAGGAGTCACTCTGGATTCAGGAATCTTTAGTGTCTACAATATGAAGTGCACCGTGAGCCCCCAGGCTACCTGTCCCAACGAGCACCTCCTCTTCTTCCTCCTTTCTATGTTAGGGTAGCCCCCGAGATGGGCCCAGAGGGGATTAAAGGGCTACAATTAAACTTCACAGCTGGGAAAATATGAATTTTAGCACCATTCCATCTCTATCACCCCCAAATTGTTACTGCGCTACTTTTTCCTCACTCATTACTTTTGCACACCAAGAGTCAGCCAACAGCACACGTAACTGGGATGGCATCTTCTGGAAGGAAGCTGCAAATTCACACGCTTAGGCACGGGAGAAGATCTGGCATCCAGATACCAAACTAATTGCCCTGCAACAACCAACTGGGACAACTCTGTACCCGTTTCCACCAAACCCTGCTCCTTTCCAGCATAAACATAGAACTTATGTATGACTGAGTAAAATATTCCACCGCTTTGGTGGATCAGGGAAGAAAACTGATGGAAGGATAGGGTAGTCGAGATCGACGCATAATAATCTGTTACCCCATGGCTACCAAGTCAGCCTTAGGTGTCCAAAACTAGCAGATTGCCTGTGGATTCTTCAAAATTCCTTAGTGCCTCACAGAGCTAGACCTGCTCCAGCTCAGAGGTGACACTGCAGAGCTCAGCTACAACCACCAACCTGATGACCACAGGATCCTCTGACGGCCGTGGCAGAAAAACCTCCCCCAAAGGATGCTCTGTTTGCAGAGATAGTTACTCAGGAGCTCCGTTCAGGAACTCAGCTGCAGGGATCTGGTTCATTTTTTGCACACAAAAACCCCCTAAGTTACCTAAAACCTTAGGAAACCCTCTGGAAACATCTGGGGAAGCGCAACCTCCTCTGCCAGTAGAAACAAAGACTAAAAGAGGGTCCCACCTTGTAAAAAACACACACTTCAGTGATTAATGAATTCCTTATTTTCTCTAACCATTTTTAAATGGACATGTGAAGAAAAACACCTCATCCCATAATTCTGAAGCCTATAAAAACAAGGCAGCTTCCCGATCCATCACAAGGAAATGCAGAAGGAATATAGATGTGGGGAAAAGAAAAAAGCTGATCTGATTTGTGACTTCCACGGGTACTTGACTTTCACCCTGACTGCATCACTGCTGGCACGTGGCACTCAGCAGCCTGGTAGCCACAGCCACTTGCCAGCCCTGGGACCCTCCAGCTTTGCTCAGAACCATGCAGCCTCTCACAAGCTTGGCCTGCTAGGACTTTGTTTCAAGGTATCCTCTGGTTGAGGATAACTAGGAAAGGATGGAGGAGTTACACAAGATCCATATCTGTCTGGTACAGGTGGTTCTGGGAACAATGGGGACACAACAGGGAAATGCTAATGTGCATGGGAAGGTGACTTCAGAGGGGTCCCCTCCCAAGGTGCCTTTCCTAACAGCATGCCTTGCCCTTACTGCTTTTCTGGCCAGCTATTACTCCCACCCAGCACACTCCCCATCCCCATGAGTTGATTCTTTGCATGACCACACAGGGATTTATCCACGTGGGAAAAGACCTGTTGAGCTCCACAGGCATGGGGGCTGCCTCCCCACAGAGATCCACGCTGGCAAGGTGCCCACTGGCCTGGAAGAAGATGAAGTGGTGGCCCTGTCTGGACCAGCCAAGAGACACTGGCATCAGGGACCGTGCCTTAGGGGATTCACATCGTGTAACGTGCATCACAAGATGAAGTATGTTCATTATCTTGAAAATTAGCGTCAGAAAAAGTCTAGAGTTTCAACCCAGATTTATTTCTCATTTAAATATCACACCCACTTTTTTTTTTCCCTGAATGAAGCCTGCAATATTTTGATTTAAATTATAGTCATCAGTTAAATCACTCATTTCAGGTACGCCAGTGAAAGCGATGTGTTGTAAAATTCACTCCTCAGCGAACATTGGGGAACTTGATTTTAATGTGTGCGCCTGAAACGGCTGCTGCTTTCTGTGCCTCTGCCTTTGCAAACACCTCCAGAAATAGTAAGGCTAGAGAAATGCTGTGGTAAATTAAATTGCTTTCTCTGGACTGGTTTCTGGCAGACTTGGCTGTGGAAAGGGAAGGACACTGGTTTTTAGGAACTGTCCGTGTTTATGAGAAGGCTAAATATAGACATGAGAAGACAGACTGTTCCTGGACAAGGAAAGCAAGCATGTTTTCAGGATCAATTGGCATGGCATCTTACCCACTAACCTAGAAAAATAAATGGTGTATTCTAATGTACTCACAAAAAATAAATGTAAAAAAACCAACCAACAACCAAACAAAAAACCCCCAAACAAACAAAAACAGAACAAAAAACCCACAAAAACCAAATAACACAAAACACCAAAAATCCTCCAAAGCAGCAACACACCTTTGTCAAAAAGAAACTGAACCCATCATGGAAACACTGCCATCCCCTCCTGTCTCGACATCTCTTCATCGTTGGCTTGCCAAAACTTCCAGAGAAGCCCTGACTCCCCAGGAGAGCAGCGTACACAGAGGCAGAACATCCAGCGTTTTCACCGACGGGTATTTCTCTTCCTGAGTGCTTTGAAGAAGGGAGGAAAAGGAGTATTGGGGTGGGAGGCAAGAACCCCAGCACTAACTGCAGCCGGGAGCAAGCAGGATGCAGCTTGCTGGAGAGCTGCACGGCAGCAAGCCCACCAGCCAACACGAGGCAGGTACACAAAAGCCTGGATGGCTTCATCTTTAATAACTCCTTCCTCTACAATCACAGAAACATTAGGAAGATGGTTTTAAAAAGCAACAGTGAACATGTTGAGGGGGGAAAAAACCACAAACCCAAACCATAATAATCTGTGGAGGTGACTAAATTGGAGACTGAGCATAAACAGGAAACAGCTGCACATGAGGTGGTTCAGGACCCGAGAAACCGGTGGGTAAATGCAGTTTATCCTTAGAGGCAGTGGGGTATTTAGAGAAATCAAGTGGAATACTTGTTCTCTGCAAGAAGCTCAGCACTAGATGAGGCAGCAGCCCCTGGATGTGCTTCCTTTCACCAGCACTGATGTGCCTGGGTACCCTGGGCCGGCTGCATGACAACCCAGCCTCCAGCTACCCCATCTGACACCAACACTTGTCAGGACCGTGAGGGACTGTGTCAGACATCTGACAGGGTTTCAAGGCCTCGTGCTTCCTAACCCCTGGACATGGCTAGGAGCCTGAGCAGCCTTTGCTCGCTGTGCTGGGAGCCCCACTGGTACCTGCACAGCTGCTGGACCTTTGCTCTCTGCTTTGAGCTTGAAGGTTCCCTGAGGAGACACCTCATTTTGTACCTGAACTGAACTTGGAAGAGCTACAAGGAGGCTGATGAAAGTGCTTATCTAGTCCAAGTTAACAAGAATAGCCCTTTCCTGTCTAGTGCCTCTGTGACAGGGTGCCAACAGCTCTAGCCACATGGCTGGGAGATGCACACAATTATTTCTAATAACTCTGCAGTTAAGAAGCATTCAAAAGCTTTTGGAAGCTAAAAATATCTGTTTATGTGAATAAGGCTACAATAGCTTTATTAGTGCTTCCATCTTTTTAATTTTTCCTCCTGTTTCCCAGGAAGCAAAGTGTTCCTTTTGAGCTTGCACTGATGCAGTGCCTTGTGAAGAGCTCAGCCACAGAGGAGGAAGGTGCTGGCACCAGGACGAGGATTCTCTGTGCTCCCAGCAGATGCTTGGCATCCAGGAAGCACACAGGAGACGGAAGGGCACAAGCTCCCCATTTTGTTTTGGGGCACCCCAAGCAGCCTGTTAGGGACAATGATTGGCCACTGCATTCTCACCCACGACCTCTGTCAACGTCTTGAAAACAAGCTCTCAGACTTAAGGGGACAGAAGAAGGTGGCACCGAGATGTCACCTCATGCTGCAGTAACTTTTGCAGAGCAGAAGCAGCAGCTCCAGCCCTAATCCAAGTGGTGTTTCCACAACCTTTAGCACATACCTGTTTCTCTACGCAGAGTCCAGTCCCCTGCCAACCCAGAAGCTCAACCTGGGAAACTGTCTGACTACATTTCCCAGCAGTTCTCATACATGAGTTTGGTGTAGGGACATCTGAACGAAGCTTCTGTGCCCACAGGGCTCAAAGCTGTCCCCGAGCAGGACAGCAGCTTCGCTAGAAACATGCCATAACCCTGACACTTTGGGTGGCTGACTGCCTGGAACACCTTCTGCCTTCCAAACCCTCATCCTGAACAGCAGTACACTGTGGATGGAATTATGTAATATGTATACAGCACATGTAGGTACTGTGTGGATATAGTACAATAAAAATACATTACATAAGGCATTACACGTGCTGCCTGTGATACTCCAGCGTGTATACAGAACCTTTGCACTCTGTACCTACCCCACTGCAGATGCACTGCTGGAAAAATCAAGGCTGTGCAGTGAATGAAGTTTGATGTAACTGCTACAAAAAGAGACCTCAAAGCTGCACCAGGTTTTTCCACCTAGCGTAGGGATCACCACAGACCTCAGGGTAGAAAGCAACACTACACCACTCTGCTTTACCACCTGATGTTTCTCAACAGCCACACGTACAAACCCCACCTTCCCCAGGCTCACCCTTCAACACACAAGTTGGCAGAGGCTTCAGGCTAGAAACCGTGACCCGTTTCCAGATGCCGAGTTTATTCTGGTTCTGCATAACCCCCATAACCCTTACCCATCTTTTTTCCTTCGTGGCAAGCTGGAGGAACACAACAGAATCATTTAGGTTGGAAAAGACCCTTGGGATCATCATGTCCAACCATTAGCCCTACTCTACAAGTTCACCCCT
>WTSP01011742.1:0-23788 GCA_025331215.1 Actenoides lindsayi | reverse complement strand
GCCCTCCGTCTCCATCCCCTGGCACGCCCGGCGGGGTACGCGCCTTACCCCGGGCTCGCAGCCGGTGTGCTGCCGGGGGGGATGAGCTGAGCCAGGCGAGCTCAATTAGTAGTGTTCCCCCCCACCCTGCTCAGCACCTACGATGCCTTCCCTGAGGTCTCTTGCAGGCACGGGGGTCCTTTGGTTCGGAGACTTCTTGTGCACCGACGCTAGCCCCTTCCCCAGAGATCTGCTCCCCGGAGCATTTACACCCCTGGGTTTTCAACGGGAAACCGTCGCGGACAAACAAACGCGAGGCCATAAAACCCAGAGCAAATTGATTCATCTCCAGGGAAGACCATTACTCGGTGTCTTAATGCGGTCCTCTCTCTATAACGAACGTTTCTAAATAAAGCAAACACTTCCCCCTCTAAAGCAAATGAATTTCGTATAATTTAGAACTAATTCTCTTTCCTTCTACCTGCGTGAGCAGGCGATAAGGGGACGTTTTACCGTGCTAACAACAAGGTGGTGAGCTGCAGTGCAGGAAGAGGGTCCCACTGAGTATCCCGGCATTGGGGGCTGGGCCGGGGGGGGGTGCTGATGTCCGGTAGCCCCGGGGCCACGGGGTGGGGAGCTGAGCCTGGCTGGAGCCCGAGTCCTGAGGTCACTGCTGCTTTCCTCCTTCGGCTGGGATGAAGTCACTGAGATCTGGCTGAACACCACCTCCACAGCTGTGGGTTCCCAGGTGAAGCCTCTGAGCTGTGAGTGGGTCTCACCCTAGTGCCCACTCGGTGTGGGAAACGGGTGATGGAAGAGGCTCGCCCCGGAACTGAACTCTGCAGACATCGCTGTGCCTACTCAAGGCAAAAATCCAGTGACCTCATACCCTCTCTCTAAATGATGTCCATATGCATCACCTCAGGCCATCACAGCAGGGTGTGCACATGAGATACCACACCCAGGTCTTCTCCCAGACTTCCATAATTTTCTGCTCCAGGAATTTCCTGAGCCATGTGGATGTTGTAATCCTCAGCTGGATTCTTCCACACTTTAAGTATCCCCTCAAACGTTTCAATAGTGAGCCCAGGGACTCCTATACACACGTTGTCATCTCCCAGCTGAGAACTTCCCCCGTCCTGACTCGCTGAGTCAGTGGTTTGGTGAGGCTTGGCATGAGAAGAAACTCGGCCATCCTCAACCTACAGGAAACCATGCAAAGAAAAGCTGGCTGATACAAACACTTTTATTCTCACTGATAAATGTACATACAACAGGGTTTTAACCACTGAAAACAGAGAAAAGTAAGGGACATGATGCATACTAGAACAAATTAACAACAGGTCAAGTAGATTCTCCCACACCTTAATGCCTGGCTGGATGTATGCTGCAGCTCAGTTGTAGGTCCTGTACTTTACCTGTCATAGGCAGTTTTTATGGACCGTAGAAGCCCCCAAAGATCTTAGAGATATCTATGGCTGCCGTGTTTAAATCACCCAGCTTCATCCATGAAGCTGGAAAGCTCATACTTCCAGCTCTGCATTGGTTTTATTCATGAGCACAGCCTTAAAACCATTAACACAGTTGTAGTTCATGCTGAAAACAACCCCAATAAATCCAGGTTGTTTTCTCTAATGGCACTTTACTCTTTGAGGTGACTTTTCTGGACTACTCAATGCTCTCATTAAAGTTGCTGTAAGGATCTACCTAGGAGGTAAATCCTTATAGCAAGTTTGTTATTCCAAGAGATTAAACAAAAATGAATCCACGAGTCTGTATCAGTAACTGGAGAATGATAGTGATAGCAGCAATTTTAAGTAGAACAGGCAGGTTGCAATTTTCCTCAACACAAGCATGAGAATACAGGTATTTGGGCACCAGTAACAAATGTTTCAGGTACTCAGCTGCTGCTGTCCTACAGCAAGATCACACAATAACCACACTGCAATACTTGAATGATCATATTAGATTCAAGTATACTGTTAAGATATGATCATATTCCTCTAGCTTGGTGTTTGCCTGGCAGTTGTTTCCATGATTAACTCTTTATTCTGTATTATATGAAGGTTAAAACTATATAATATGAATGCATCTGAGTGTCCAGGGGTTTGGAATGCCAAGCCACATACCTAATGTGGTTTTAAAATGCATGCCAACATATGCAACATGCATCTTGAAGTTCAGTGGCATTCTAGATTAACTTACCTTTAAGTGGTTTATTTAGGAGCTTAATGTGAGTCAGTGTATTTTGAAAGTCTTGTCTGATTCCTCCCCAGTAGTGTCTGACAGGCATCACTGCAGGCTGCTGAGATCAGTGAAATGTAAAACCATCTGAATGCAGCAGCTTTTTTTTTCTTTTTCCTCTTTTCTCTAGGAAAAGTGTCAGAACACTTTTGTTTGCCTTTCAATGCAAATCATTTGTGAATCCCTACTCAACTAATTCCCTTTCCCATTATGATCAAAAGTAGTTTCATCATTCCTCCCACATCCCTGACTGTCTATTTTATACTAGAGTATAAACTAGTAAAGAGTATAGTTCAGTCACACTTCACTATAGTAATATGGTTTGATTTTTCTATATCTGCATAATATTTAATGACTTCTCAGTGCTTAACTGCTTTTCTGCAACCACACTTAGACAGAAAAGAGGTATTGAAGGTGAGTGGAACATATTCAAAGTAAACTTCTTTTTCTCCCATCTGTGCTCAAGCCAGCACAAGGAAACTGTATCCATGGCAAGGGCTGGCAGGGGGAGAAGGAGAAGTTGACTGGGAAACAGCACTTTCCCAGGGATTGATTTTTAAACCACCACCTCCCCCCTCCCACCATGGCTCTATCTAGCAGAAAGGTAACCTTTCACAAAGCTGGTTAATAATCAATAACCATGTGAAAACAAAGCTGTCTTTCCCTCTTAGCACTAACGATAAAAACAAGAGTATGAATTATTCCACCTGCCTTAAAGTAACACCGTTTCATCAGCGCTTTTTTGCTGTTGGGGTTTTTTTGGTTGTTTGTTGTTTTGGGTTTTTTTTAAAGAGGTTTTTTTGTTTATGTCTCTAAATGATTCTGCATTCATACATGGCAACTTCAGTTTGCTCTTCCCACCATGCATCAGCTTCTTCACACCATAGGTGTGGGCCACATCTTGAACAGCAGGAAGGCATGTTTACAAAAGCCATTTTGAATAAGATCTTGTCTGGGAAATACCTAGAAAAGTTGCCTCGGGAAAGATTGAGAGTAGGAAAGGATCTTATATGCATAGTCTCTTTTTACACCTTTTAATTTTCTTCCCATCCCCCCCGATATTCATAATTTAGTTTTCTGGTGGGAATATTGCCTATCACCAGGAAAGCACAATTTCATCGTTCAGAAGAGTTGAGGAATTTAAAATACTGTGAACCTTTCCACAGAAGTTGCATGTCATCTGCCCCACACAACTTTCTATTTTCCACTTCATGTTTATTAGACCAGATAGGAGAAGGAAAAAAAAAAATCTATTCACGTATATTCAGATAGTTACAGATAGAGGAATTCAGGGAAGAACTATAACCCAGAGAGAACTCCTCTGCACATTCTTTACCTGCTTTATGTTCTCCCAGAGCCCAGGCTCTGTGGGGCAGGGAAGGTTTTGGGCTCAGCTGTAGCCTGACTACGCAGGTGGCACCTGGCAGTTCTCACTACAGCCCTCCCCTCTTGTTTGCCCATTGTAACTTTGCCGGACTTCAAACATTTGGCCTAAAATTTTCCATTCTGTATCTTCACCTCTCACCAAACATGTGGGGAAACTTTCCTTAAAATTGTTTCAACCTGTATGAAAGGGAAGCTGGGAAACAATGACACGCTGGAGCTGACTGTATGGGGAGGATGTGGAATTGCCTCTGTCAATCTCTGAAAACAAGAGCAATGGATGGATGTCTGATCCCAAACTGGAGTAGAGGACTGGAATAACTGACATCTGGAGACAGAAGCCCTACACAGAATTTTTCTGTCCTGTTTTCTTCACTGCTCTGTTTCTTCAATGGATTTAAGCATGCTACGAGTCCTGCTGGGATGTTGTCTCACAGATCCTGCCAGTGCAATCTCTCCATGCAAAGCTACCTACATTTAGTCAAACTTTGAACTGCTGTACATCACACAGGCTCCACAGATATGTCTTAAAACTTAGCAGTTAAGCTCTTTAAAACTTCTTTTTACAATGAGCATATCCTTGCCCTGGGCCTCAGGACTGAATGAGAGCTCACTGCATTGCAGTCATGGTACGTCTCCCAGAAGCTGAAAAGTTGGGAGGTGTTTTTCGCATTCTGTCCCCCAGCCCTAGCCAGCATGGAGGAAGTTGATTTATGCAGAGGACACATAAGATACTCAACCTTCAAAGGAAAGATGTTGAAGGTCTAGGTTTGGGCATCCTCCAAGCTCAGCTCAGGTTGAGATCTGGGAATACACCAGTCTGACCTTTTTCCTTTCCCCTGCCCCTGCCTGAGCACAGGAAGAAACATAAGTGTAGGAGCCAGGAGAAAAGGAGGTTGTACTCTCACCAGCCTTCTGCCCAGGTGGGAAGTAGGACTTGGGCTACAGTGCCAGGTGCTCCAGCAGGTCTGACAAAAGGGAGATAATGTACCCTTGCTGAATCTCTTGGGTTAAACTTCCCAGAAAGGATTTCCAGCTGTAAATGCCTTGCTCTTCTTTGTGACTGTTCTGTAGCAGGTTGAGCTACTCCCAGGAGAAGGAGAAGCTTTTGAGGAGTCTGATTGTGAACACTCGATTACACAAGAACCGGGCTCTGGAAGTCTTTTGACCCACTCCAGTGCTGTCTACACAGGCTTTTTTTCTGAGCTAGTGGACCAGTAGCACTTCTGAGCACTTCAACTAGGCACTAAGAATTAGTGAATAATTTTTAACTTAATCCCACATGATCTATCGCAGATTGCAGAAGATATTTACACGGTTACACAATGATTGAAATCCATCTGAAAATCAGGGCACCAGACTTCTTTCTCCCCTCCATAAACTGATACTAAGTCAGCCCTGCAGGTGCTGTGAACCTCTCAACAGGAAGTGCTGGGAAGGAGCCTGCAAGGAAACACACTCCCCTGTCCTCTGAGCATGGGTGTAATAAAATTTGCAGTGACTGTGTCTTGGACTTAAAGACCTCAGGAGGGAAAGTAGATCAAATGCAGAATTGGTTTACATGACTTTGTACCAAGCTGTAAATACGAGAAGAGTCCTGGGAAGGAACAGGAGGAGGGCAGGGAACAAAACGCCATCTCACAGAGTATATAGACAACAGCATCAACTAAAGCTGTTCAGTCAGCTCCCTTGCCCCTATTTCCTTGCCTGTGTAACACACTGCAATGGGCCTAATTCTTATGTTCATCCAACAAGGGACAAGAAATGTATCTTCACCTTCCCTGTCCAATTAGTTATAAAAGACTAGATTCTAAATACTTAGATAAATATATATTTTAAATTAAGAGACATCTGTCCTCTGAAAACGTTTTAGGACCTCTCATGCTTTAAAAAGTGAAGAAAAATAAACTAGAATTTTCTCACAAATAATTCACAAACACAAAAGTAAGCAGAACCAATTAAATAGTGTGGATTGCTCATTTGCTCAGCTGCAATGACCACTGTTTTACTTGTGTATATAAAATAAATTTTTATTGTGCAGTGTAATATCTACTAGCTTGCTTATTTATTTGTAATATAGTGTTTCAAGAGCAATTTAGTCATGCTAAGGATCCATGTAGTCTCAAATACTTCCTCTTATCTACCCACTTTTCTTGCCTCTTGCTTTGCCTTCCCCTACTTTCTCTTTCACTTGCTTTCTCTTTCACTTTCTCTTTCTCCATCATAATCTTCTTAATTGTATGTCCATCCAGTATTTCCCTGTCCCTTATTTTTACATTTAATTCCTTGTCTTTGTATACTATTTCTGCTCAGCATTTATATATTTATATCTGTATAACATTTGCAAGTTAAGTCCAGCTGAAGTTTGAAAAGCAGTGATTTAAACTCACAATTACATAACAGACCAGAAAAAAAAATAAAATCAGTGTCTTTATGGAGTGATAATGAACTGTACACACATAATGCATATAAATTTGCACGTATAACTAAAAGCTCAACTAGATTTTCATTGTCTTAACAATGTATGTGGGTTTTATTTCTCCTTACCTGCACACTGGAAAGCACATTGTCAGAGCTTGAAATGATTTTATGTACCTAAACACCACCTGATTTAATGCATCAGCTGACAAGGACAAAGACATTGATTAAATTTCCTGCCTCAGGTGTCCAGAAGGTTAGAAAAGGCTGTCTCCTCAAAATAACCAGTGAAACTCCACCCAGTAATCATTAACTCGGTGTTTGGTCCAAGCCCTAGGAATAACATGAAGCTTTAAAAAGCAGCAGTCAGAAAACACTTGGTGTGATTTAGGAGACTAATTGGTCTTGTCCGTTGAGGGAAAGTCAAATAGGAAGAGTCTCTCCCAGTCAGTACAGAACATATTGGTCGTTTGGTCCTTGGAAGGGCACCTTTGGACTCTGCACTAAGTGAACAGGTAGAGAGCCCAAGGGTGCATGGTGAGCACAGAACTGCTTGTGGGGGGTTGTAAGACAGCCAAGCTGGAGTAATAGAGAAAAACAGAGGGGAGAAGAAATTCCAGTCTGGTTACTCTTGGTTCATTTGAATTTGTAAGAGCTCTGGGCTGTCCTATGCTGACTCTTGACACAGGTGGTGTCTGCACTGCCAAGGAATGGATTAAAACTTGATCCAGTGGTGACAGGCTCTGCTAGGTTTTAAATTTTAGAATGCCACTTGATGGGCTTCAACAGAGCAACACCCAGAGCCACTGGCTTTCTAGCCAGGCATGACCATTAGATCTTCTGATCTAAGGCTGTTCTATATTACATCTACAGTAATTTTTCACAGTCAATAAAATCTACGTTGTGTTGCAGAAATTTTGGTGAGAGCAATTTAATCATAGCAACTGAAGGAAGTGAGACATCATGTTTTAGAAGTAGCTTTCAGAGGCACCACAGCCATCAGGGCCATGTGGGCCCAACATCGGTTCAACCTAGGACACAACCTCCTCTTGGAGTAACACACAGTCCAAAGACCCTGAGAAGACCAAAGCAGACAGAGCCTCAAGGGAAGGAAGGCACCTGCCCCAAGAAATAACATCAGTGGAAGACTTCAGGTCTCCCATCCTTGGCTGGTGTCCTATGAAGAGACCACTGCCCTTCCTTGTTGTGGTTAAGAAAGTTCCAATTAAATAAAAAATGCATGCTACAGCTTCCAAAATCAGCCTCTTAAACTAAATGATCCTCTTGTGAACCTCAAAAGAAATCAGCTACTTTAGTGCTCAACTCATTTGTGCAGCAGCACCTTTAATATGGTTGTCTAATTTACGGGCTAGCCAGGTTCTTGTTGACAGTGCAAGAGGAGGTAAGAAGGCAATTAGTGGTCTATTTTCTATGCACACTGGAGCAGAAACCTCTATTTAAAGGAAGTTCTTCTGGCAGGCACAGCATGCTAAAAGGCTTTCCCTTAAAATTATATAGCCTGACAAACAATATAAAAAGTAGATTGCCCAATAAACAAATAACATATCAGCCATTTATAGAAAACCATACTACTTTGACTTTTCAAGCTTGAAACAACTGTGTATTTTTTCCCCATTAAAAAAAGTTATTATGGTCTATGCATAAATTGTTTTAAATTCAGATTTTATATCACTGTGTTTTCAAAGCCTAGATGGGTTTAACATTTTTCACAAGATGAAGCATTAGCTCTGTGTGGATGTGGAAATTTCTTCAAGGATTTCCTTCCCTCCTGGAGGCATCATGTGCAGGGTCAGCAGCCTCCTGAGTTCTAGTGCCCTCAAAGGAACAGAGTGGAAGTGATAGAAGGGATATCGAAGGAAACAATCTCTTCTGGATGTGAGGTCACACTGCAAATATTCTCTGTTCCCTTGTGGTTTCACCGAAGTTCCTCAGGCATTTTTTTATCAGGGCAGACTTAGACGCTCTGTAAGACCAAGGGCAAAAGGAATTCAAATTGGTATTCAGCAAAACAAAAGTGCCCATTCTCCCTCTTGACATCCAGTGGCTCCTACCTCAGCCACCCCTTTCAAACTAGGCCCTGGCACAGGTCCCTCTGCCTTCATGTCCATGCCTCACCAGTGCCTCCTTTTTTTTTGCCAGGGCTGTGCATGTTCCAAGCATACCACTGCAAAGTTTTTAACACCCCGCTGGTGAGAGCAACAGGGCTGGGCCCTTGGGTGTGCCCGCTACAGACTGCAAAGCCTCACGTTTTTTCCTCAAGGATTTTCCCTCTTGGGCAGGACCAGGTACCCAGCCAAGCTCTTCAGAAACAACATCTGGGCCATGTTCAGGAAAGGCAAAGGGCCCTTGCTAGTTGCTGGCTCAACATGTGTGTCAGGCAGATGGACAAAACTTGTTTAGTACATCAACCTTCACCTGCCACAAAGGCACCAGCTAACTCAGGCTTGGACATCTGTAGTTATGTGAGTGAAATTCCACTTTGTTTTAATGTGGTATTATCTGCTAATGAAGAGGCGTGGACAGCACACGTGTGCTTTAGTGCTTGGAAAGAAAGAAGAGGTGGAAAGTTGTGCCCAAAGCTCTTAATCCATTTCTAAACACTGACATTATCACAGCAATAGCCTGAGACCTGATACGAATGTGACGTGCAAGGTGCATGTTCTTGTTACTCGACTGAGGCATGCATGTGGGGTTATCAGGCTGCTTTCATGTTCCTCGTTCACCTGCTCTCAACCCCACAGACACTTAGGGCTGGAGCCTGAGCCACAACGGCTGCTTGGTACAGTTTCAGGGGAACCAAGTAAAACTCCTGCCTGTTCCTTGCAGAGCTCATGCCATGCCCAGCCAGCCAGCACTAGTCTCTTTGCTATCAGAAGATAGCATCCTCCTGGCACCCACTGGACAAAGTCCTACCACCTTGTCACTGACATATATTCAACTTCCACTACAGGTCCCTTTGTCAGCTTCTCTGTGGCCAGGGTATCACTCTCCTGCACTCAGCCTGTGGACACAAAGAGGGCTTTCACAGGGCAACATTGAGCTCAGCTATCCTTAGAGAACATGCGTGTGCTTGGTGTAAGGTCAGACAAGTTCCCCGTAACATATGAGTGTCCCACAAGTTTGTCAAAAGCTTCCCTTTATGACCCACTGAGGCTTGGAGGATTCCCTTTGCAGGGGACCTGTTTGTGTGCTACAGGAGATGCCTTCAGCCTGTTCTGTGAAGCCCTCACTCAGGTCACTGCCCCTGAGTAAACCATTCTATTTGTTACATGGTAAACATCCCTATCCTCAGAGCTCACAGCTAATATCACACCAGGTAGCTATCGATTTGGGGCAGCCTGGGACAGTCATCTCCCAGCTGATAGCAACTTCTCAGCTACTTTGGTTTCTGTCACCAGTGTGTAGGAAGGTATTTTCATGCTCCGGGATGCCTCTGAAAAATGTAGTCCCCCTTCTGCACTAGCTGTCTGGTGCACAGATATATGTCCACAGTTGGGCAATGCATAGAAGCCAGAAAGTATAGCGTGTGTCTCCACTATGCCAGGGATGAACACTCTGGGAATTCTGCTACCCTATGGGATGATAGAAATCAGGCAGCCACCAGCCGCTGCACATCTCAAAGCACAGGTTTGGGCACGTGTCCCTGGCAGAAGAAGGTGGCTGTAAGCAATGTGCAGCCCTAAGGGTGTCACAGCTAAACAGGAAGGCAAAGATCATCTCTGTCTACAGGACTGGGGAAGACAGAGCTGTTTCTTGCATCAGGAAACAGAACAGAAGTTCACAGGTTGTCTAAGTCAGTTAGGTCACCAAGAAACCTGGGCTGCTACCAATCCCTGAAAAACTGTGGGGGAGGAATTGTTTGTACAAAACAATGTCCGACCCAGAGCCTGTGCTGGGGCACACAAAACTTCTGCCCTTGAGTGAGACTGAAGGTAAAATACTCTTCTAATAAATGGAGCTGCTAACTGAGAAGGGTCTGGTCCAGGTCCGCAGCCAGTGCTCTACCTGTGGCACATTTTCAGCCACATAAGTAATTTAAGATGGCATTAATTTCCCCTAACTACAAATCCCCCCAGAACAAACAGTTTAGTGAAGAAGCATCTCAATTCAGCTGAGGAAGTTCTCACAACAGAAAAAGCATCCTGAGGTATCCCTAGGTCATTATCCCACTCACCTCCTATCTCTAGGCATCACCTAGGCACTGCTGGGGAATGATGTTCCTCAACATTTCCAGTATACACTTCATCTAAACTAGCTGTCCTAACTCACTTTATAAACAACAGATAGGGATGTCAGGTTTCAGTTGTCTCCTGGTGAAGCCAGTGTCCCGAACAGGACAGACAAACATGTGCTAGAAGATGTTGTCCCCCACTGACAGTGAGGAGAGCTGAGACCGACCAGCACAGCCAGATGCATCTGCCTTACCACCAGAGACAAGAAAAAGAGGTGAGTCTCACTGACCATTTAGTCTAAGCAGAATGCCTAATTTAGGTGCCCAGGGCAGGTCCACACTGGCAGGTGCAGACATGTTACCTGTCCTTGTGTGGGATGCAGCTTCCTACTCCATGCAGGCAGAAGTTTGTGTAAGCATTTTCCCACATACAAAGTCCTGAGAAGTTCATTTGCCAACCCTTCCTCAGATATGGGCAGCACTTCTCCTCCCTGTACAGAAACTAGTGTTATGGTTAGGTGATGTGGGATGAGAAGGGACATAAGGGGATAGACCTGGACTAGATGTAAATTAGGATGGCTTTTTGGAAAGAGATGAATGACAATTATAAATATTCCAAGCAGTAAACAAGTATCATCTTGTTATTTCTTTGCACTCCTTTATCTTTTTCCCCTTTCTCTCTCATCTGATAGTCCTGTGAATTCTGTGACCATCATTTCCATTTAGGGATTTGAAACCTCAAAAGCTTCTCTACACAATCATGATCCAGATTGGGTTATTATTAACCAAAAGAGCAGTGAAGAATAAAAATGCTTATTGGTTTATTAACAATGTTTATATTGCCAGATGCTGGCAGACAAGGAATTGATGTAGCGTCAGCAATTCTTCTGTTAAAGACATTCATCCCAGGAAAGAAATCTCAACAGATGAAAATACACAACTTGCTCCAATGGAAACATCTTCAATAAAGTTGAAGTCCTGGATCACCTCATTTCAAGTGCAAGAATTTTTCGAGGTGTTGTTACATGCTAAAAGGTACACTTGTGCAAACCTCACAAACTTCATAAACAAGCTATGGACCAAGATTTTTAACTCATGACAACCTGGCAAGATGATCAATACAGACAGTAGCCCTGAACACAAAATTTGAAGGTGACTGTTGTTTAAATATATTTTATTTTCATCCAAAAGTAGGGACCGAACTCTCAGGTCTTCAACCAGAAACCACTGGGTTTGGGATTCTTATTTTTTCATCAGAAACTGAGAACATGCCTTAGAAAAGGAATTGCTTTCCCTAAAATAGACAAACACATTATAAAACAAACAAATAAACAAAGAAAAAACAAACCAAAACAAAACCCCCAAACCTAACCAGAACTCTGTTTTCTATGGAAAAACAGTCTTGCTACATAATTTTGAGCATGTCTTAGTGAGCTGGTCATGGTAATCACCCCCCATCCCCATCTGAGTACCATGAGCTGCCTTACACCTCTTAGACTCCACTGATACCATTCTAAACAGTAACTACTGATATATAGATATTAGTGCACAGCAATGATTTTGTTTTGAAACTCCAGAGGGAGAAAAAAGCTAAGATGAAAATTGAGATGCCATAAGACTTCTTTCACTAGTCAAGACACAATGACATCTTCATTAGCCTTCTGCTCTTCAGTGTAACATCTAACAGTTACCCACAGATAATTTTTTTTTAGAGGGTCACATATATCTTGCTTTTTCCCTTTGTTTCTTGCTACAGATACATTGAGTCTATTAAAACTGCATTTTCTTTTCATTTTGGGCAGGACTAACCATGCTGCTAGCTTCTGTTTTTTGGCAGTGGTGGGATTGTGAGGCAGTGAGGGACACTGACAGGTCAGCTTTCCTCTCCATTTTTGCTGAAGTGTGTTGGGCTGTATATGTTTGACTTCTTCTTTTCTATCACTTCGAAAAATGTGTCCTCCTAAAAATATCATTATGCTTTCCCCAAGAAGAAATAGGTGTTCCTTGTTCCTTGGAAATGTCATGTAGTGAGGCTTTGGAAGAGCAGAAGAGAGAGAAAAAATCCAGGCAAGAATCACCAGCATCTGTGTTCAAACTAACCAGAGAAAGTGCTGGGACTTCGTGGTTTTTCAAATAATTTGAATTTCAAAACCTTCAGTGGGCAGGATTCTGATCTCTGCTGTGCCTTTAGGTGACAGTGGAAGAGAAGAAACTCTCAAGTGGATGTAGCTCACTGCAGGACTTTCATGCCTTCAGTAACACTTTAGAAGATATTTGGGCCTCAGAAGAGTCACTCTGAGTACATAAGCTTCCTACAATGGAGAGAGGGAGATGTTTGAGAATGGTTGTTAATGGGCTGCCTGGGTCTATCCAGAAATGTCAAGGAGTCTTGCCAGCTCAGTGGAAGAGGCAACTGCTCATATCCATGGATTGGGAAGCTGCTTGGGCAGTGCCATGAAGGGACATCAGGGATATATTGACACAGTCACATCCTCAGTGTTGAAGTGGAATTCAGTACACTCTATATTCTTTGAAGAGAGGTGACTGGTTGCAGCACTTACCAAGGATGATGGACACTTGGCTTGCAGGAAAGGGAACAAGCTCCCATGTCCTTGCTTGCAGGTGAGTGTCAAAGCACAAACCAGAAACAGGAATGAGCTTTTCTTCCTGCCAGACACCTCAAGTGGGCCATTGCTCAATCTGTGTTCTTCAGCATCCCCAAGGAATGAGTCATATGCCCAAGATAGATGGAGAAAAAACCCAACCTTTATTGGCCAAAAAAAGCTCAAAGCTCAGGTTAGTGTTTGGTATCTTGAGGACATTTACTCAGATGTTCAGAGCAGCTGTGAGTTGCTGTGCTAACACTCCTTGTCAGATGTCTCCACAAGTCCCCTGGGCCTCTTGTCTTCAGCTAATGCAGCAAGAAGGGAGTGTGACCTCAGTGGCTACCATTACTGTAACTCAGCAGCTGTTCACTGACTGGGGGTATTTTATGGTAGCGTTTCTCCAGCTTCCTTGCCAGAAGGACAGAGCAGAGGGTATCAATCTTCCCAGACAGATTTTACAGAAGTCATCTGAGGGGCCTCTGGGCAATATTCTGCGCTCTAGAAATTTGTGGAATTTGCCATTCAAAGCTCAGTCCATGCATTTTGCTACTATGAAATCTAAAGAATTCCCTCTAATAGGAAATGTTGACTATGGAAATAAGACACTAGTTCTAACAACCAGTTCAGTTATTCCATGATACAACTGATGAAAAAATAGGAATGGCCTATACTAGCAACATATGAATTTAACAGATAATGATATCACTGGTATGTATATTTGTGTGCATGTGTATATGTACGTACACTGAAAATAGCTAAACAGTAAGACAGATAAATAGGATATCAGAGTACTTACATCTGCCTCTCTAACAGTCCATCTGTCTATCTGCTGCTGTAGTTCCCAGAAAATAGGTATGATACATGCTATCTAGATAAATAAAATCTTTTGAGATTCATCTGGCCAAAAGTTAGCCACAATCCAGTCTCCCCATGCTCTCTTCAAAGTCAACAGAAACAGCCACAAGGGATGCAGTTCCCAACATTTTCAGATGAATGTCATAGTTCCAAGAGCCTGGGGCACCTAGCTCAGGTCCTGTAGACACCTGGAGTGACATGATATGAAACACTACACTGACAGTTTCCTATTGTGTGATTTGTTTGATTTATCTTTGGGTTTTTTTTTCTGGTAAAGCTGAGAACTATTTCTGACATCTGTGTCAAAAAAAGCAAACCAAGGGTTCAAAATGGTTTCCTGGGATGAAGATCATGGACCTACATTTCCACATGAAAACCTGTGGGGTGGTGGCTATTCATCAGCCCCTTAACTGTCTGTATCAAAGTCATGACCACATGATTTTCTCATCCTGTAGCAAAAAAACCACCAAGGTTGTAGGTGGCTTTGGCACTAGGAGTGGTGTCTATGGCTCAGTGCTCCTGCCAGCTTCAGACCTCTTCTCTGCATGAGGTCACTTCACAATAAATTACATCTCCAAAAGTGCTGACAAGGTGGTGGCTCCTTCTGAAAGAGTAGAGGCTTCATCCAGGCAAAAGTCTACACCCAGCAAATAGCTGCCCAGGGCTGCGGCTAGATGGTTAATGAAGGCACATTTTTGCTGGACCTCCCTCCATAAGGGTCTTCTCCCCAGGCTGACTCATTAAGTGACATTGTATAGTGCAGGCCCATAATGTCAATGAGTGTTTCAAGGGCAGAAAAAAGGCAACAATGACACAAGGTGGCACAACACCAGGGCATGACCTCAGCTGGAAGGTTGCAGGTCTCTGTAGCGGCAGACCAAAGACACCCAGCAAAAAGGGCAAGGTTTCAAAATATCCACCATGATGTAAGAGCTTAACTTGATGTGAAGCACAGTTCAAGCCATAATCATCACACCTCTCCCAGCATCCACATCAAACAGGTCCTGCTGCAGGAGGACTGAGCTTTTGCATCTTTCCAACACAAATACCACATTATGAAGCGAGTGTTTTCTCTTATTTTCCTCCACAAGAAATGTCCCTACCAAAAGACATCCGGTGCTCTCCTAAGAGAACTGATGAGATATCCAAGTTAGCTCTTCAGGATTGCCTGGATGCTGGGTTTTACAGTCATTCTGATTCTCCTTCATGTGACTGAAGTTCATTGTTGGATTAGATGACGGCATCTCAATATGTCATGTTTGATGCTGCCTACTCTACACTCCAAGTCATCCCTGCATTTATGTGGTTTCCAACTTGTCTATGTCTCTGGAGAATTAATAAAGATATGAACTCCCAGTTCTCACTGCTGTAGATGCTACTAGTTGTGCATCCCAGGAGATTTAGTTATGTGAGTTTACAGAAACTGAAAGGAGAGACTGTGCTGCTTGGTTACCCATGGCTCCTTTGTGCTGTGCAAATGGGCACATTTACCTAAAAAGTTGTCTCATGTTCAGTGATTTTGCTGAAAGAGGGTTCAGGGCAGTGAAACTATCTGGCTGCTCTTTACTCTCACTATGCAAGACACCCAAACCAACACTAGAAGTCCCCAAAGTTTGCAGATGCTGCTCCTCTAAGGTACTACAGGTTTGAAACATGATAACATGGTGATCCTGCCAGGGAAACAACAGCAAGCAAAATTTCTTGGTCTTGAGGTTTGGAAATGAGGAAAGGATGTGACATCCGTTCCCAGAATTCAATACAATTTCTCCAGTAAAGCCCAGCAGAGTCTAACACAGATTTGTCCTTTCCTGCATGCGAGAAATACATTTACTCTCTGCATAACATCACTAGAAGAAAACTACACAATAATATTTTATTACACAAATGGCACAGGACCACTCCAGACAGCAAATGAGACACACACTCCTCGCCCCTCCCTGAGCCAGGCAACTGCTTTGGAGAACTTTTTTGTGAGGGTTAACACAATCTGTGTCCTGTCTGAAGGAGCTCTGAACACCTCTACCCAGCACCCACTTAATCCCCCCAGGCTGCCAGGACTCTGGCTTCAATTGCACTCTTGTGAGGGGATGGGAGCAACACTTTGCAGTAGGGATCTGTCTGTGGTTGTATGGGCAAGAACAAGAAGACACTTGAGAATACAAAATAGGTTGTCTGAGATTCACTAGGTCAAATACAGCTACTCTGGGATATACTGTCTGGTGTCCAGCTGCGTTGCAATGGAGCTGTCTCCCACAGGACTTACGTTACCTTTGCTAGCTAGGTGTGGATATCTTGGATATCTTAGACATTTAAGATTGCTCTGTGAATTTAGATTTAGGCAACTAAGCGCCTTCCTTACTGCCTCTGAAATACTTTGGTTGTTACTATGTCCTGTTCACATAAAGAAGATGTTCATATATTATTTCAGCCTACAGTTCTTTGTCCTTTGAGCAGCCCAGTAAAAAGCATTTGGGCAAAACATGAGTCCCTTGAAAACATCCAGGGTCTTCACATCAACCAAACTGCCTGGAGGTGGTAATGCAAAGACTTGTTATAAATCAATGACAGTCTCCATGTTCAAGAACCAGTGAACTACTGATTCATGAAATAGCTTCTATTCCATGCAAGGAATGGCCATAAATCATGCTATGAACCTTTTCCAGAGCTGGGAATGACAACATTAGGTTTTTATATGTTAATATTTTGTGATTTATATTACAGTGAAAAATTCTAGGGTCTTTCTGCTCTTAGAGCTCTACGAACTCAAAGGTTTAGTATTGTAAATGAGGCAAACTTTGTGGGAAAGGCAATGTCTTTAATTATCCCAGTGGAAACCTCAAGAAGAAATGGACAGGCTTTCATGAACATTAACCTTTCTTCACACTTCTGAACCAGGTTTGAAATGCTTTCGACGCCCCAAAGCTCTCTGCTTTTTCCTAGTCACATTGATTGCCATTGCTCCTTTGGCACTTGAGTACGGACCCAAGTCCACTCGCAGGCTCCAGTTTGCCCCAAGACCAACCTTTTTTTTTTTGAGTAAAATTTGTGTCAGGCACAAATTTGAGGCGAGATGTGAAGTAAAGCAAGGAGACAGCTCAAATTCATACCATCTCTCATTGTGGACCTAGGAGTACTTGTGCCTGCAACACAGACCAGTCTCAGGAACACCACAGGCTGATGGAGTCATTCAGTGTTTGAATATGGTGAGCACACTCAGGACCAGGGATGGGGATGCACTGACTGTGAGCCACGGTTCAAACCAGGCTCTAGGCTTTGCTTCAACCACTGCTTACCTGCCACTGCAGACATATCCAGAAGAACTTAATGGTACAATGCAGTACTGACCTCATGTCCCCAGGAGGTTCTTGTTCTTTCCATAGCCATCTGGATGACACTTCAGCAATGTTGTACTGTACATCTGGAAGCATCATGATCATAATTAGCTCACATCTATTCATAACTGCTATCACTACCCTGGCAGGCTTCACTGGAGCTGGTATTAGCTGTTTTCCTACTTGGTAGCAAATGTTAAGTGATAGGCATTATGTCTGGTAGCATTATGTATCTGTTGAGTTTAACCTCCTTGCCTCTTTCCTTTGGACCTTAAACATGCTTTATTATATCAAATAGCAATTAACATTCCTCAGGGGTGAAGGTAGCTACATGACGTGTTTACTGAGGCAGCCAGCTGTCGCCACTTGGCAAGCAACTTTTATCATAAGCTGGCTGAATTTAACATATATCAGCATTTATCAGCCTAGACTTTGTCAGTTTTATAAACGAAAACCAAGGGACAATAAATCATTTGGTGCCCAGGTGATACTGCATGCATAGGAGAGCATATTTACCAGGCCGGGTGGATTCAACCAACAAAAGGCATCTGATTTTTTGTTGTTTGATCTGCATTGAATATATCTGCAGATGTCTATTTTGGTGCACAATCACATCTGAAAGCTTTGGTGAGATGTGTGGTGGATAGTCCCATTTGTTTTCTTCTGCTGAGCTGGATGCTACTCAGTAATAGGTGAATGTTTCTGCTGACTTCTGTTGGAGTGCTTTTGACTCAGCATCCATAACGTTATTAATAAGTCTCCTCAGTTATAGGGGATGGAGCACATAGCTGGGAGGAGAAACACGCTAAGGTGGGACAAGATGTCTTAAACACAAATAATTGCTCTATTAATTTGTAATCTTGCTTTACCACAGTCCAGCAGATGTCCTCTGAATCTTCCATGGTTAACCAGGACTTGTAGACTACATCTATACCAGCAAATCAAATGGGTCAGTATCTGTTGTGTGACCTTGAGGGATAAATGGCAAGCTGCTGCTCACATCGGTGCGACTAATCCCTATTCCATCCCAGAGTGTGTGCTTTATTCATTCTACTTACTGGGAAAAGCCTTGTGCTACTCCTGAACCATGCTCAGGCTAGCTGGTGTGGGATGAAACTCTGCCAGTGAGAGTGCTGCACCCTTAAATAGTGCAGGTGACTTTGGCACAGGGGCCAAACCCTGCGTCTGGAGATCACTTAGGTCATACAGCAAATGTCTTGATCAAGGTGGAAGAGGAGACAGCTTTTGCAGTGAGTGATTTAACATAGCCTGGAAGGTGAGGCTGCTACAGTGTATGGCAGCATGGGAACTCCTCTGAACCATTATTTGCATTTCATCATTGCATCCACAGTCCATAATGCTGATGTAAATGCAACCTCTGAGTGTGGTTACTATACGTCAAGGGGGAAAATGGAGCATTTGAGCTTCAGGAGCAAACTCTCATCCACTATGTCAGTGTGTCCTCCAGCTGAAAGGAGCATAGACAGAGAGGGCTCTAACACAGTAACCATCAGCGAGGGTCATTAAGACCATGTTTATACTGTTTAATAAAAAAAGGGACAGGGATTGATGTCTGGTAAAAGCATCAACTGTCTCATCACTGACCCTGCAGCATGTTAACCTTTCCCTTTGCAAGGAGCTATGTGGAGAAGTGTATCCATAACAGCAACAGGGAGGGATACCTCAATACACTCAAACAATGTCACCAACCAGGGGTCCAGTGTGCAGATTCTCCCTAGCCTTTAGTTAGCAATTTATATCATGTTGCTGAATTAAGATTTACAAGAAGGATCTTGTGGAACTTGTGGATCATCCCCTCAGAGGTCTTTGTTATGACAGTATCAGTCTTTTTACTTAACTGCAGTGACAAAACCCCTTGCGCTGGAGCCACCTACTTCACAGCATGAGCACAGAATGGTTCAGTCAGAAGCTGGGAGACCTTCCATGCTCTTCCCACAGTTCATCCCTGTAGAATAGTATTTCACAGATGATTTGGGTGATTTTACCAGTCTCGGATTCTCCCAATGCAAAGACGAGTGAACTATACCATCTTCGGGACACCAGCTGGCATGTGCAAAAAGTGAAGACATGGTAACGTTGTAGGTTGTGCATTGAATACTCTTGCACAGATGGGACTAACCTGGGCACAGAAACATAGGTTAACTGAAACATGAACATAGCCATGGCCAGAGTACACGCTAAAGTATTCAAACTCTTTTAAATATACCAATCTCTTACAGTTTCCTTATGGTTCCCTTCTTTCAGCTTTTCCAAGGCCTGTGTAAGATGAGATATTCACTGTTTATTGAATTATAAAACTTTATATTTTATCAGTTTTACGTCTTTTGACAACTGTCTTCTCCTCATTGTCCTGTTCAAAGCAGAAGCTAAAAATGACAAGGTTATCTGCTTCCAATTCTTCCCTCCATGGATGGACTCAGGACATGTTTAATAGCAAGCAGCAGCTTATTGTTCATTCTCATTACAGCAACGTGCCATTCCACCAGGAGGTGACAACACAAGGAGACCACTGCTCCCAGAAACTTCCCAGCACATTTGCTGGCAAAGCATGCTCTTCTGCATCAGTGCCCTTCCCATTGGTCTCTGAGACTGCAGCGTGAAAATATGAAGTTGAAGAATGAACAAAGAGCAGGAGTCATGAATGTGCTAAAGAATAAGAGGTAAGGATGAATCTTATATACATGATGCAGAGCTCAAATAGCCTGAAGCGATGCATTCATTTATGCTGTGGGATGAGCTAACTGCTGTACAGAGTTCACAGTTTTCTAAAGATAGGAGTGAACTCAAGGGCTGTACACTACATCCATGCCAACATAGCTACAGCACAAGAATGGTTTTATGAAAAATCAAAAGACACAGAGAAAGGGTAGAAGTTTTTGCTTCATGGCACAGTCTGAAAATCAGCTTGCAACAGCTGCAGCAATGAAGAAGAGACCAGATGTCACAGCTATATATTTAAAATAACAACATTTCTGAGTAAAGAAAAGTCTCCTGGAGCCAAATGTAAGTCAGGAGGTAAGTGAGGAGGAGGAGTCATGAGTAGCACTGCTGGCTGGACACAACAATGTGTAACAGATGTGTTTGCCCCAAACAAACAGAATGGGAGAAGCAGGAACCTCCTAGCTGTGCTAGACAGAGGGTCTCATGGCTAAGACTGTGGCTCCCCTACCTTTTTAGTTTCCTGTGAAAAAAATATCATGGAATTCATTTATTCCCTTACTTTCTCCCCTGCTTTTCAGAGGGAAACAGTGTTACAGTCAGGCTTTCTCCCTCCCAGGCTCCCTGCTCACAAATGAAAGAGAGGACAGCACAATCAGGCTCAGGACTGCAGAGGGATGTGCTCCTCTCCTGCTGTCCGCACTGGAGGCATAGACAGTGATCATGCTAGGACACACTCCTGACAGAGCAGCTAATTTCTAAGGGCCTCCTAAGCTACAAAACAGAAACCTTTGACGGATTGGTTCCCTACAACTTTCTTTGCTAGTGAACCATAAAAATGACAATTATTAAAACATGACATTTCTGTACCATATAATTCCTAATTATCTGATGATGATAGGTGATGTATATGTAAATTACCGCCATCATAAACAGCCATCATGCTTTGCGCTATGATCCGTTGAATCTGAACTGAGTTGAGTGGCTGAAAGCCTTCTCAGGAAAACATGCCTAAAGGGACATGGGAATGATGGCTCTTCAATTCATGTGATCACTGAACTCAAATTCTGTTATCACTGCCAGGACAGCTGGAGTTGTCGTAAATGACATAAAACAGGCTAAAGGGGTGATCCCCAAAGTTAGGGGGGGTGCAAGACAATCCACTGAGGTGTGGGAATAAAGTATTTCTTTTACCATAAAAAAAAAAAAAAAAGAAGAAGAAGAAAGTATTTAATCTTTATATCATCTGCTTCAATTTCTCTTTTTTATGTTTTATAATATCCATAATATATTAGTACAGTAGCACATATTCATAATTTATAAATAAATATACATAGACTGGGGGTATAGGCTCAACAATTTTTTACTGTAAAAATTTGTAATCAAAAAGCTTTGGAGATCACTGGGCTAAAAGATGGTGCTGCACAGGGTACATGTTAACCCTGGACTCTCAACAAGGGCTACAGCATCACAGCCAGTCTGGACTGTGACTCTGATTCAGGTCACCCCACTGGCATTTCAGGTTGGTTTTTGTTGGTTTTTTTTTAAATTAAGGCCTATATGGTCCCTCAGTTTCAGAGGAGGAAAACTTGAACACATGAACTAGCAGCTTGAGAGAATGTAGTGGTCTTCAGGCATCTCCAGAGAGGTCCTTCTTCCAAGGCCCACAGTTCTAGTCGGTCCTGCCCACACTGTACCAGAGATGGCTTTGCCTATGGTGGGTGTAAGAGATGCAGCAAGTCCCGGATGTGCTCAATTGCTAGGAGAGTTCATCAGGGTTGCTTTGTGGAGAAAGCGGGAAAAGCTCCATTAATGGAGTGAGGAACCTATTTCAGCATCTGTATGGCTGTAGGATGTGCTTGGGGGAAGGAGATGTGAATGCAGAGCCTTAGAATGGCATGGCACAGACTTAGCAAGGCGAGGAGAGGGGGTGCAGATCATCTTTACCTCTACATTTTGTGTGCCCAAAAGAGGTTATATGACATCAGCCAGCCAGCAAAGGTGATCCTATGCAGGGACACAGTCCAGAACATGTGGCAACAGTCTAAAACAAGCCATGGGTAATTAGGATGTGCTGTTTTCTGAACTTAGAAAGTAGTTGGAAAGGGGGAACCTTCCTGGTGCTCTGAGTAGGTTAGCAGGAGTCCAGAGGGGAAACTTCCACTGGGATCATCCTAAGCTTTTTGTGAATCCACCATAATGAGCATTCAGACAGGTCACTTCTTAGCTTGTTTTGGGGATTCTCAAAAGACTGCAGCAGTAAAAGAAGGGCAAAATAACCATGGGTCCTGGATGTGCCCCAAAATTCTAGTTGTCGAATTCCAGTCACATTCAGACAATAACTTAATCTCTCCTTTCCCTCAACCTAAACTTATATTTTACAGACCATCTATTGACATTTTATTTCCTAATATGTTTGTCTGGACATCGGCCCAAGTTCTTTAATTGAGTTTAAATAGGCTAAGCAACTTTGAAATCACAACAACAAACACTGAATCTGCAGCATATTAGTTTGGTTTTGAATTACACTCTGTTCTTCAAAAAAAAAACCAAACAACAAAAGAGTTCTCCCACTTTTTCCAGACTTTTTTTTGATTAGCTGCTGTAGAAAGCAGCAATTTTTTTTAATTCATTCTGTTGAAAGACAAGTGTGGCCAGTGACAAGCATGTCTGAAAATCTGCGTCATCCTGAAGTTGGTTTATGTTTGTAGACTTAATGTCAGATTAATACTGATAGTCTGGTTTTTTTGAATCACTGTCCCTTTGTGGGTATAGAGGTGTGTGGTTTCCTTATCCAGAGTCATTATATGTGGTTGGCTATGCCCATGTTCACACCTTTCTTAGTCCATGATTAATCACCTCAGATCCCATTGTCCCTTAACATCCTTCCATGCTTTTTCAGTAGTTTACAAGTCAGTAACAGAGCTCTAGATAGCTCTTTAATGTCTTTTCAATAGAGTTTGTATTAGATCAGGTACCCAGCTCTGAAGTGTTACTGGTTTTAAAACCAGAATAAGTGGGATGGCAGTTCAGCAGCAGTTGGAAATGCTCAGCTACAACATTATGCCTTGCCTTAAGCATACCATTATTTAGGGCTGTCATTATGGTCATGTTTAACCCAGATTTCAGTGGGATTTAAGTAGTAACACCTAAGACGGTTAAGTGCTCCAGAGACCTTTCCTATCCATGCGGAAGAAGCGAGGAGTAACAGATCCTAGTATGTTGCTGGCTGGCCCAGACAGCTCCTGGCCTTTCCAGAGACTGTTTTAGGTTTATACAGGGTCAAGCCACAAAATTAAAGAGAAAACAACAGAGAATCCCTCTCTGACTGACCATTGCCACTTCATGAGCCCTGGAGAGTTGCTCCTCTCTCTTCCAGTCCTACTTGAGCTGCCTGACTACAGCTAACTCTTAAGCATCACCTGGACATTTCTGCCCTGCTACAAGAAGTTTGTGCCTTCTGTATCGGTCCAGGCTCACAGATGTAACACATCCTTCTGGTGAAATGGCATCTGAGGGAATGTGGCAGTTCTGAACCATCTTGCGTAAAAAGCATTGCTGGCACCAGGCTCTTCATGCCTAAAACCCAAGGACAAATCTTGCTACCCCGTCACAGAATAATATGCTGGAGAACCTCTTCTGCTCCTCTTCAGAAGTAAGAGCATCGCTTTTCAAATGACAGTACTTTATCCTGAAGGATCCTCTGGAAGGACAATGATCTAATATTTACAGCTTGTCACAAGTTGTCAACGGCAGCTCAGGGGGATGCTCCGCTCCCAGAGAGAAGGTACCCCGACAGCCTCAGGACTGCGCAGTGGTGGTGCAAGGGGGTTGCCCCATCATCGGGGGCTCATCCTTCACTAGTCTGGCCATCAGAAAAGACAGCCGCCGTTCAGTTCGGTTCTCACAGCGCACCTCGCTTGGCTTTGAACTCTGCCAAATTAACCCCTTTCCTTCAAGGCGGAGCCCCGCGCGAACTAACGGCTGTTTAAAAAGCCCCCGCGGCAGTTTTCACCGTGCACCCACGCACGGCCGCACACGCCTGGGTGCTCCTGCCCCGAGGGGGGGGGCGGGGGGGTGGTCGGGGCGGCGGTGGCTCC